>JADPWL010003241.1:0-36040 GCA_019059595.1 Marasmia exigua
ATAGACACCCGCAACACGTGTGTATGTCGACTAAGGAAGCACCCTCTATAAATTAATAAATATGGTGGGCTCACATATTATGACTAAGATGATGATGCAAAGCCAACATTTTCCCCTTCTTCTGAATTGGGCCTGTACTCTCACGTGGCAAAATATAGCGCATGCACTGCATCAGGTTAAATTGCTGAGGCCATGGTATCAGAGATGGAAATGGAAAGTAGATTGCGTTTAATAAAATTTTTAGGCACATAAAACACAAAACGAGTTCACCCCAGAAAATTTGTGTGTTCACAGTGAGAACCAATTACTCTCATTGCGTAAGGCAGGACAACTAACAAATATTCCATTGACCTACTCGTAGGTATTGTCTGTAGGACACTATCAGAGCACTGTATAACAAGACCTTTTAAGGAAAGCTCTTGTTGACTATTTGCCCCGTATGGGTCTGTACTTTTATTTGATTATTTCTCAATCCAGCTTTAGATATGATTCGTTAGTCATGATTTCTTGAGCTTTTTATTGAAGACTTCAAATGGCAAATTATAATAGATAGTATCTTTTGAGATTTATATACTTAGGTTCACTTTGTTTCTACCAATTGATATATTTACAAACGTCATGACCCTTAACATCTGTCGAGTTGATTTTTTTTATGTTTCAGAGTACTATAGTCCATTCAGTATCTGAAGGTGAATAGGACAGTTCAAACGTTTCGTATCATGCATCCATCTTTGTACAAATAAAAATATTAAGTTGTAAAAATCACTAACTTCTTTTGTGTTCTTATTGTCCAAAAATAACAAGTTTTAAACTTTCTCAATTAATCTGAACAGTAACTTAAAATAGTTATTAACCATAAAATTTGTAAAAGATATCTTATGAATTGCATAATGCGCTAATCGGAAGTTTTGCTCATCCCATTGACAAAAACAATCGCAATAAATCAGTAATCGGTATCGCGACCATCTTATCATCGAATCACGATTATTATCTCGTGCAAAATATTGCATTAGAGACCAAGAACTAGTAATTCCTTTTGGTGAAGAAACCATCTTCGTCCTTCTTGGTTTCGACACGCCAAGCGAGTGTTGTTATTTTTTAAATGAATGAGATGCATATTATTTGAGATTTATTGCGTATGTACCACTAAGTATATTTACATATTGTATTTCATATCCAGATAGTTCAATGTCAAATATAAAATGTTGATTAAAATTAAGTATCGCAATAAAATTGGTCGAATCGACCCTTATTTCAATATTTTTATAAAAATTCAATATTCTTATTTTAATTGCGTCATTTTGACCAAAATGGCCGCCGCCATTCATTGAGTTGACAATATCACAACATAATGTAAAAATCTGACTCATTAACGATTAGACAATCCAAGATTTCTTTCAAATGGCACAGGGAAAACACGACGTTCCGTTATAAATAAATTATTCAAATTCAATCATTTTATCCTTATCTTTAAAATATAGAAGAAGATAGATAAGATTATACTTGTACCTCGTCCGAGTAGATGTAAATATGTAGTTACATGCAAGTGACACCACTCATACACTGAGTTTAGAGATTCACTGTAATAATAATTTAAAAAACTGTGTTTATTAGTTTTAATAAAATATTTTTTTGGCATGGTATCATTTTTATTACTTGTCACCCCGATCTCATAGTTACGTCCTTAAGTTTAGGATTAATTATTACGTTTCTTAGGCATGTATGGGTAGTAGGGAGGGTGGGAGTTTTGTATCTACTCGGACGAGGTACATCGTATAATTCTGATAAAAATGTATAAAACTTTGTTTGGTGAATATTCGGATGAAACATTAAAGTCGGTGAACGCTGTTTCAAAATCAGGGTCGGAACTTAAGCTAATTCTACAACAACGAATTTAAACTGGAAAGGCCCGGTTCCAGCGTGCAGACAAGAAGACCCTTAGCGGAACCAAGGGAACGCTAGCCCTCCGCCGTCGACCCCGGGCCCTCACATGCGGTTCAACCGCAATCAGACCCACGCCAGCTCGTCGCAACCATTGTTGCCTCCGCCCAAACAAACCCGCCGTCGCTAGACCCGGTAAAGTACGCTGCATAACTTTCTGAATTTCGTCATCAAAGGCTTCTCACGAAGGACTTGGATTGATGGATATAAATTAGAATTTGCAAAACCGGTTATGCAGACTTACCCATCCAAAACAGTAAAACATTCAGATACGGAAATATTTCATTTTGCAAGCCGATGGGTCAAAAACACATTGCAAAGTAGTGGTATTGACACGATATTTTACACGACTTTTTTTAGCATGGTATCATTTTTATTACTTGTCACCCCGATCTCATAGTTACGTCATTAAGTTTAGAGTTAAAGGATTAATTATTACTTTTCTTAGGCTTGTATGGGTAGTCCTTAATTATTACTTTTCTTAGGCTTGTATGGGTAGAACTTACCTGTAAGTGAAGTTCTATCATAATTATACGATGTACCTCGTCCGAGTAGATACAAAACTCCCACCCTCCCTGGGTGGTCCGAGTAGATACTCGGACGAGGTACATCGTATAATTATGATAGAACTTCACTTACAGGTAAGTTCGTTTACTCCTTAATTACATAAGGAACAATATTTGCATTTTACATCAACTAATCACAGACATAGACCGTACTGGGATGTTTATTAATCTAAATTGCCAAAGCAAAATGGCATCTGCGACAGAGGCGAATCTAAGTGAGCAGTGTTTGTCTGAGCTCATCAAGATCTCAGATCGGGCGTTGCACAAACAATCAAATAGTGGTGCCAAACTATCGATAGTTTTAATATAGATGAAACACAGTCCTTTTGACAGGACTATCGATACTTTCGATCACAGCTCGAGATCGATATCGATAGCTGACTAATCAATTCTTCTGTCTGTGTAATTTTGACAGGGTAGTCGTGGTCATCACTTCAGGTGTTAGTGGCAAGTTTTACAACACGCCTCCTCTCTGATGGTGCATTCAATGAGTGATGATGACTCATTAACTGCAGCCTTTATTTGGACAGTCCATCTAACGGAAGATCTTCCTCGTGTCCTGGTTCCCTCAACCTTTCCTAGCACAAAAAGTCGCTCAATAGCCACCTCTCTTTGGCGGGACGCGTGACCAAAAAAGGTGAGGATATGAGATTGTACCAGAGATGATAAACGCTGCTGTGTATGTACGCTGCTGTACATGAATATTATTACTTACAAATAAATAGTTTCAATTTTAATGTGTGACGATTTAAAAGTGCTGTATGTATACAAATCTATGCAAATTACGATATTTTTGAATTGATTTGAATTATCAGGATTCAGTTGTTCTGGTGCCGCTAGAAACGAAATATCTTAAACCAGAAAAATGGGTACCAAAACAAGTCTGGATGACCGAAGAGATTTATCACCTAATGGAAGAACGAAGACAGTACAAAAATATAGATTATGCAAAGTATGACATGCTGGACAAAAGGATACGAAGGGAGGTACGATGCGCTCGTGATAAATGGTATATAGAAAAGTGTGAGTACGTGGAAGAACTACATGACAAGCATGACGCATTCAAACTGCATAAGGAGATCAAATCTATGATAGGACAAAGGACTATTGTACACCAACTGGTAGATGACAATAACCACCCAATACTGGATGTTAAAAAGAAGAAAGATACTTGGGAGGAGTACATACGATCAATGTTTTCAGATGATTCTAGAAGTACAGGAACAAAATCTCATCCTGAAGACGGTCCCTCCATACTGAAGGACGAATTAAGAAAAGCGCTCCATAATGCGAAGACGAGGAAAGCATCTGGACCAGATGAAATTTATGTCGAGGTGCTGAAACTCATTAAAGATGAACATTTGGACGCTCTTACTGACCTCTTTAATCTAGTATACGATTCAGGCCAGATCCCTACCGATTGGTTAAAGTCTACTTTTATCACTTTACCAAAAAAGAAAAATGCGAAAAAATGTGAGGAATTCAGAACCATTAGTCTAATGAGCCACGTGTTAAAACTATTCCTCAACATAATACATGCGCGAATAAGAGCTAGATGTGATGAACGGTTGGGAGATAGCCAATTTGGATTTAGAGCTGGTGTCGGTACAAGAGAAGCTCTGTTTGCATTGCAGGTTTTGGTTCAGAAGTGCAAAGATATGCAGCAAGACGTTTTTCTTTGCTTCATCGATTACGAGAAAGCCTTTGATAGGGTATTGCATGACCATCTTATTGCAGTATTGCGTAATACCGGGCTAGATGGCAAGGATTTGCGTATAATTCAGAACCTGTATTGGCATCAAACGGCTACAATTCGGCTAGACGGGGACGAAACCGACGAAGTGGAGATTAAAAGGGGAGTCCGGCAGGGGTGCGTTCTTTCGCCAACTCTATTCAACCTTTATTCGGAAGCAATAATAACGGAGTCACTGGAAGGCCTAGACTGTGGCGTCCGAATTAATGGGCGAGTCATTAACAACCTAAGATACGCCGACGATACAGTCCTAATAGCGTCTTCAGAAGTAGAATTGCAGCGCATAGTTGACAGGGTCAATACATTCAGTCAAAAAGCAGGTCTACGAATGAATGTTTCCAAGACAAAGTTTATGTTGGTCACTAAGAAGGAGGCTATGAATGCAGTTATTTCTGTAGAGGGCAAGAGCCTAGAGCGAGTGCGCAAGTATAAATATCTAGGTACATGGGTGACTGAAGACTGGGCAAGTGATCTTGAAATAAAGACCCGCATTGAAATTGCCCGTAGTGCCTTTAATAGCATGAAGAAAGTCCTTTGCAGTCGCAGTTTGCGAATTTCCTTGCGAACTCGCCTACTGCAGTGCTACATTTGGCCCATAGTTCTATACGGATGTGAGGCTTGGACCCTTAAAGAAGAGCTGCGAAAACGTATAGAAGCTTTCGAAGTGTGGACCTACAGACGTATGCTGGCTATTAGCTGGATGCATCGTGTGACCAACGTAGAAGTATTACGTCGAGTGGGAAAACAGCGCCATCTGATGCAGACCGTCAAAAAGAGAAAAGTTGCATATCTTGGTCACGTGCTAAGGCACGAAAGATACGAACTCCTGCAGCTTATTATGATGGGCAAAGTGGCGGGAAGACGAGCAGTTGGCCGAAGAAAAAAGTCATGGTTGCAAAACATCAGGGAATGGACGGGGATCGCCAGTGCTTCAGACCTTTTCCATCTAGCAAGAGATCGTGCGAGATATGCGGAGCTGACTGCCAACCTTCACTAGTTGGAGAGGCACCAGAAGAAGAAGAAGGTGCCGCTAGAGGGTTGCAAATAAAAAAAGACAAAATCGTTGTTGTAACCAGACTTCCTTTATTCTGTTCACTTAAATTCACCCAACAGATGTAGAACTAGCTTAGTTCAATCGCTCCATTCAGCGTGCAATAAGACGCGAGACATCTCACGAACTCGAAATTGCACCACTCTGTATGCAACGGTTTGTGCAGCAATACGAGATTGGGTTTGTTTCTTTTTTATTACGACATCAAGAGATTCTAGCCTCAAGTGCAGTTTTTTATGTGATAGGAGGCAGACAAGCAAACGAATCACCTAATGGTAACCATTTACCGTCCGTGGACACCCGCAACAATAGTGGAGTCACAAGAGCGCTTCCAACCTTTAAACCTCCACTCGCACATGGTTTGAGCGTCCGGTTCCCCTACTCACACAGCAAACAGCGCAGACGCTGCTTCACTCCGGTTTTCTGTGTGGTCGTGGTATCACTCTGGTCAAGCCGGCCCATTCATGTCGATGCGTGGCTCTGTCACGGTCGTTATCTCCATCCCTTTCACTTGTGCTGTGCTGTCTTTTGTTTGGAAGCGACAGGTATATTCTCATTATGAACAGTATCGTAGTAGAATATTTTGGAATTTACCAAATACCTTTTAATGTATCATTAAATTAGGGATTTATTAAGAATCATGTTCTTTTTTTAACATGACAAAATTTGACTACGCCCAAGAAAATGTCGTATTCCTATGGGTGAACTCAATCAGTCCATACGGGCGACAATCGACCAACTCGAATGTTTCCGGTGTCTACTCCTGGAGGAGTGCGAGAATTAATTTTATAATAAATCCGATGTCCACCCGGTCGACGAAGACACGAGTTTAATTTACTACTGGAAGTATTTAAAACATTTGTGCCGCCACTAACCACTCGGTGAACAGTTGGCCAACGGGAATAACCGATATTGCCTGCTTCAGTGCACAAATTTTATGTACCTTCCAATGCAATTGAATTTTCCATTTTATTCATCTCTTCGCAGTGAAGGTTGAGAATAAAAAAATCATACCTTTCCGAGATCGTTGCCAATTTAATCTATCGTGAAAACAGCGTAGTCGAAATTGGAGTTACACAAGGAGCGGTTTTTACAAAAACGTAGTCTTCCCGGATAGTCATCATTTTTTGAATCCAAGTGCATCTGATGGTAAGTCATTGGATCACCAGTGGAGTCACAAGTGCGCTGCCAACCTTTTATCCCCATTTTGCCCCGGATTGGGCCTCCGGTACCCTCACTCACGCAGCGAAACACTCCGGTTTCACTCCGGTTTTCTGTGGGACCGAACCGGACCATTCATGCCAAAGCGTGGTCTCCCACGGTCACCTCCACGGTTCTCTGGATATTTCAAATCTATGTATATATTTCTATTATTACTAGCTCTGTAGAGAGGAGAGAGAGCTTCAGGACACCTGCACATCTCAGATAGTTTTTCAATTATATTGTTCTTCGACTAATAAATAAACTACCTACGGAATTACGAGATGAATTGACTACAAAAAACATCAAATATAAGCTCAAATTACACTTCCTTAATTCCCTCATTAATATTTAAGATTGAAATGATAAAAAATATAGTCATAGGTATATAAAAAATATATCTGTCCAAGTCTTGTACGTGTCCTTTGTGTAAATGTGGAATGACGTAAACATAATACTTAGTAAGTATATTATTATAAACCGTAGTGGTTTGCAGTGCTATGTATAAACCTGATTATTTTAAACGTGTAACCTTCTTTGGGTAGACCACCTGCTCGATGGTCCGACGATATTGTGACGGCACTGGGGAAACAATGGATAAGGCTGGCAAGGGACCGAAGGGGAATGGCGTGATAAAGAAGAGGCCTATACTCAGCAGTGGGAGGATGTGGGCTTATATGATGATGATGATGAATCTTCTTTGCGTGTTATTCACAGTAGAGCCCAAAGCTGTTGCTTCAGAGACCAGGGTACGCTTAGACCATGATACAGAATTCGGCAGGTCTGGTAATTGTAATGAAGAGACTACTGTCTGACCTCAGCAACCCAGATAGGGAAACCAGACCAACTGGATCTAGTTTACAGTTCCGAATCATTATCTCAAATACTGTAGGTATCGTTAATTTTGGGAAACCATCCGAGACCTGCAGGTTTCCTCCGCATAGATTTGAAAACTCCAGAGATGTATGCTCGAACTCAAACGACCGGCTCATTGTTCTGTGGATTCCTGAATATCTGTAGCCACTATAAATTAATGCTCCTATGATTTCCTTATTTTCATGCTAGCAGGCTTTAGTGTGCATCCGTGTGCAACTACAGCCAACGAGGCATAATAGATGAGAGCAAATTTAGCTGTAATTAAACAGCTCACTGCCGTTGATTACTTTAAGTCATAGATTAATAGGTACATCTAACCTCATTATGCATGCTAAGAACCTTGCAAATTGGATTATGTATAGTAAGAAAGCGAACCTCGAGATCTGAAGCGTTGGATAAGGACGCAAGCGGGAATAAAACTGATGATGATAAATATACAAAAAAATAAAGTTTAAAAACTAAAACCCGACTAAAAAAACACGCTCTAAAAAGTACGAAACAAGAAAACTGTCTCTGCTAAAATTTTATTTTATTATTATAATGAATCTGTTTTGCTACAATAGGTGGCATATGACCATGGCAATACGGCATAATAATTTCAGCAGAGACAGTTTTCTTGTTTCGTACTTTTTAGAGCGTGTTTTTTTGGAAGTCGGGTTTAAGTTTTTAAACTTTATTTTTATTTAACATATTTTTAGTTATGTAAACAAAATTACATATTTGAAATGTGCTAAAAAGTTCTTTCATTTGATACCCCACACGGTACCGCCAAGCAATTTTTTTTAGTTCCTTACTCTAAGTTCCCTAGAGGGCGCTGTAGCCAATTTAACGTACCCGGCAGCCCTGCTATTCCGGGCCAAGGCGGCGGTCTCGGTAACGGCAGGGCAGGGGGTGCTAAGAATCTCCGGTATACGGAAGGCCGCCATACCACACTGACCTTGGCGACGTTTAACGGACGCACGCTACGACTCGACTCACATTTGGCCCAACTCGAGGAGGAGCTGAAGCACATAAGATGGCATGTTCTCGGGCTGTGCGAAGTCCGTAGAGAGGGCGAGGACACGCTGACCCTAGAGTCTGGCCATCTTATGTACTTCAGGGAAGCACAGGGCGGCGTCGGGTTCCTAGTCAACAAAGTCCTCACTGACAACGTTATTGAAATCTCTAGTGTATCGGCGAGGGTTGCGTATCTCGTAATTAAATTAACCAACAGGTATATAAAGGTTATTCAAGTGTACGCTCCAACGTCGACATACCCGGACGATGTCGTGGAAGAGATGTATGAGGACATCTCTCGAGCCTTACAAACCACCACCAAGGCTCACTATAACGTTGTCATGGGGGACTTCAACGCTAAAGTGGGTGTACAGACTTGCAGCGAATCGATGTTGGGATCATGCGGCTTTGGGAGTAGAAATCATAGGGGGCAAATGCTCGTCAATTTCTTAGAGCGCGAGGGGCTTTCCTTAATGAACTCGTTCTTTAAGAAACAGCCCCAGAGGAAATGGACGTGGCAGAGCCCCGATACTATGACTAAAAATGAGATCGACTTCATCATATCGGACAAGAAGCGAATATTCAGAGATGTCTCAGTGATCAATAGGTTTAAAACCGGAAGTGATCACCGACTTCTCAGAGGCACTCTGAATATCGATTTTAAGCTTGAACGTTCTCGGTTGATGAAGTCCACGCTCCGGCCAAATCTGCTCCAATCGCTCGCTGGTTCCGACGCCCTCCAACTAAAATTGGAAAATCGGTTCGCTGCTTTGGAAACCACAATTGACGTGGATATCGACGAAGAACTCGACCAAGTGGTGGAAATCCTTCGGGACGAGGGTGCAAAATTTTGTGAGTTGCGACGTATGGGCAAGCGGTCTAAACTTTCGAAAGAGACTCTGGACCTAATGGACAAAAGGCGGAACGATCCATCAGTCACTTCGGCAGAACAACGGGCTCTGAATAAGTCCATCTCCAAGCTGATAAGACGTGACCTCCGAAGTTCTACTACTCTACACTCTCAATATAGAGAGCAATTGAGTAGAACCGGGGGTCCAAAGTCTTCGTACAACAGCTTGGAAGGAGCCACCTGTCGAGGTGACCAAAACAAACGGAGAAGTCGTTACGTCAAAGCCTGAGATTCTTTTGGAAGTTTACACCTTCTACAGCCAGTTATACGCGTCGCACTCACCTCACCCTACGCCGGATGAGAAGGATTTAAGAGCCACATTAACCCGCCATGCGCTCTTGGGCAACTTAAAAATAGAAAAGCCCCGGGAGAAGACGGAGTTACAACCGAGCTTCTGAAAGCAGCCGGCAAGCCGGTGCTGAAGGAACTTCGGCGTATATTTAACTCAGTTCTTTTCTCCGGGAGAACTCCTAGGGCGTGGCAGCGGAGCTTGGTCGTATTGTTCTTCAAGAAAGGCGACAAAACTTTACTGAAGAACTATCGACCAATTTCTCTCCTGAGTCACGTCTATAAGCTGTTCTCAAGAGTCATTTCGAATCGCCTTACACGAAGACTTGACGAAGCTCAACCTGCAGAGCAGGCCGGATTCCGACGGAGTTATAGCACCATAGACCATATTCCACACAGTGAGGCAGGTTATACAGAAGACCAAAGAGTATAACCAGCCCCTGTGCATGGCGTTTGTGGACTATGAAAAAGCTTTTGACTCCGTCGAGACCTGGGCTGTTCTAGAGGCCTTGCAATGGTGCCAAGTCGATTGGCGATATATCGAGGTGTTGAGGTGTCTGTATGACGCTGCTAATATGTCCGTAGTAATCCAAAATGGCCAAACTGAGCCTGTCCTGCTACGACGTGGTGTGAGACAAGGAGATGTTATATCTCCGAAACTTTTCTCCGCTGCGCTGCAGGACATGTTTGGAACGCTAAACTGGAAGGAGCGCGGAATCAATATTAATGGCGAGTACATGTCACACCTACGATTCGCCGACGACATCGTCATCTTGGCGGAAACCCTACAAGACCTACAGGAGATGGTGAGCAGCCTGGCTGAATCTTCCAAACACATCGGTCTTCGGATGAACTTGGATAAAACCAAGGTCATGTTCAACGAGCTCGTTGATCCGGGACCGGTCGCTGTTAATGGAGTACCTCTCGAAGTTGTTCAGGAATATGTCTATCTAGGACAAGCGCTCCAATTAGGCAGAAGCAACTTCGAGAGAGAAGCCAATAGAAGAATTCAGCTAGGCTGGGCAGCATTTGGTAAACTTCGTCAAGTCTTCTCGTCACCCATCCCTTTGAGGGATGGGTGACGAGAAGACTTGACGAAGTCTTAAGTCGAAAGTCTTCGACCAGTGCGTCCTTCCGGTCATGACTTATGGTGCCGAGACGTGGACACTCACGGCTGGACTAGTCCACCGGTTCAAAGTCGCTCAAAGAGCTATGGAAAGGGCTATGCTCGGAGTATCTCTGAATGACCGCATCAGAAATGATGTAATCCGACAGAGAACCAGAGTCACCGACATAGCCCACCGAATTAGCAAACTGAAGTGGCAGTGGGCTGGTCATATTAGCCGCAGAACTGACAGCCGTTGGAGCCGTAAAGTCCTTGAGTGGAGACCGCGACTCGGTAAGCGTAGTGTAGGACGCCCTGCGACAAGATGGGATGATGACATTCGAAGGCTGGCTGGTGTGGGCTGGATGAGAGTGGCCGAAAATCGGGAGCAGTGGCGTGCAATGGGGGAGACCTATGTCCAGCAGTGGACGAGTGTGGGTTGCTGATGGTGACCCTCGTTACAAGGAAAGTTCTTGCGGCTGAATCCTCTTCGGTCTTGTCACTGTGGTGTCCCATCGAAATATGAGGGTTAGAAAATAGAGAGTGTACTTGTCTCATCGCACACAATTGAGCACTATAATATATCCTGCGTACGTGGCTAGTTTTGCGGCCGATCGATGATCAGCCACGTACGCACGGATGGTAATAATGATTTTTGTATCAGAGTTGTTACTTAAAATTCTTTACGTCCAAAAATGAGATACAGCGTTTTTTTATGCTAGAGGCGGACAAAAGAGCAAACAAGTCACCTGATGGAAAGTAATCAACGCCGCTCATGAACATCCGCGAAATCAGAGGGATCGCTAATGTGTTGCCGGCATTTTTAAAAAAGAGTACGCTCTTCTCTTGAAGGTCCTTAAGTCACAGCCGTCGGGAAATACTCCCGCAATCAAACCGTTCCACAGAACTGAGGTACATGGTAGAAAGTTCCGCGAGAAACGCACAGTATTAGACATCTATCAATCGAGATGATGGGGATGGAATGACAATCGCTTGCGGGTGGTTTGATGTGAAAATTCCGCGTGTCTTCCATACAAACCAACCTGTTACTAGCTTTAACTAGAACAAGTAGAATTTAATAACTCGCTGAGTTTTCACGTAGTTTTCTAACCATTATTCATGATAAAAAGTACATTAACGTAGATAGGAAAGCGTGCTAAAATAATATCACCAGTTCACTAAGTAAAGTTTGAAAGGTGGTTTACTCGTCTTTGAATTCATAGTGGTTTTATCATCTTACTGTAAGAGCGATGGTAGATTTGTGGACATGAACGGAACTGGTCCACAAATAAAAGGCTGTAGGTTTTAGGATTTTTTGTGCATATTTTTTACCATTAGTTCGGCGCTAAGGTAAATGTTTTTTTTATACTAGAGGCGGACAAAACAAGCAAGCGAGTCACCTGGTGGAATGTAATTAACGCCGCCCATGCGCATCCGCGAAATCAGAGAGATTGCTAATGTGTTCCTGGCCTTTTTAAAGAAGAGTGCGTAAATTACATAGACAAATTCGATATCTTGTCAAAGTCACAATTTGGCTATCGTAGGGGTTTGTCAACAGAAGATGCTGTGGCAGAGCTGGCGCCTGTGGTTGCTGAAGGCTTTGACAATAAAAATAAGTGCCTAGCAGTATACCTTGATTTAAGAAAGGCAATCGATACGGTCTCCCACCCTATCCTTCTGCAAAAACTAGTGCACTTGGGCATTAGAGGCACTCCTCTTAAACTTGTAAAGAGTTACGTTAACGACAGGACCCAGAGAGTAAGACTTGGCCAAACAGTGAGAAAAATCGAAAGTCTAAACTGCGGTATCCCGCACGGAAGTGTGTTGGGACCGACACTATTCTTAGTCTATATAAATGACCTGTGCCGTGTGTGTGACCTAGGCCGTGTGGTCCCCGGCAGAGTAGAATAGGCCACCCTCACTCTTACCTAGGTGTCGTAAAAGGCGACTAAGGTAAAGCTGCTGGCATGATCATCAGCACCCAGAGAAGGAAAACTCTGCATTTATATCAAAACCCTCGCCAACCCGTCTGCCAAGCGTGGTGAGTATGGCAATTACCCCTCATGTGATTGAGGGAGGCCCGTGCCCCAGCAGTGGGGACTTAAATGGGCTGATGATGATGATAATGACCTCTGCAACATGAAGAAACCCACACACTAAGATATTGTCATATACCGATGACACCGCAGTGATATTTACTGGAGATTCTTGGGGCAGTATAACGAGTCAAGCTGAGCAGCCTATAAACTGTCCCACTGCCGGGCATAGGCCTAGATCAAAGAAATCAAGTTATCGCTACTATGATGATGGATTAGGCTTAATCACCACGCTTGCTAAATGCGGTTGGTGATCACAATCCCGAGCTATGTCTGGAAAATTCGAAACGTACTTTTCATTTGACCCATATATGTATAGATTATTATGCAACAAAAATTTGTATTAAATTGTAGATTTAAAATATCTCAAATTCTCTCAAAACTCACACAAAACATACACACACACACACTAGGGCTTTAAAACTAAAAAGTTTTATTTTAATAAATGTAAGTTCCTTCTTTAAGAGATATTAAGATAATGGTTTTTACTAACTGTAATTTAAGCTAAGGAAGAGTGACTTTTTTTGACACAGGTGCTATTGTATTTAATAGAGAAAGTCTACACAACTTGTAAAACATATGGTTTTTAAATAAACATTCAGTACGCTCTTCTCTTAAAGGTCCCTTAGTCATAGCTGTCGGGAAATACTACCGCAGACAAAACGTTCCACAGAACTTAGGTACGTAGCAGAAAGTTCCGGGAGAAACACAGAATATTAGACCGCCATCCATCGAGATGATGGGGATGGAATGATAGTGAGAAAAAGAAAATATTTTCAAACGGTATCCGTTTGTTGCCTTACTTAAAGCCTGCCACGGCAAGCACATATCAACAAGTCAGTAAGCGACTGACAAACACACATGTAATTAGGGTATTTCTTCGAAGTACCCCTGACTCCCCTCGTCACACTGCTCATGTAAAGCTTAATTAAATCATTACAAATATTTCTTAAATATATGACACAAACCTTCAATCCCAATAATACTTTTGAGCCCATATGAACCAGATGGATCTTGGTTTAAGCGTACCCTGGCCTCGATAGTCCGGAATTCAACGGCGGGCACGGTGTGACCATCCTGTACGTAGTTAGTACTCATTATATACTAGGCCCCTATCTGAACTATCTTTACGTGTAGATATGGGTATCGCAGACATTTTCAGCATGTCACGGCTACAACACTTTATCTTAGTCAAGACGCTAGGGATTACTGTTAAAATGGATTTTAAATCAAGGCATTAACGTCGATTTTGCTGTTACCATGATCGAGAAAAATCTTAATTGGGATAACTTTTTGAGTGATTGGCACATTTCTTATCGTAAGTTGTAAACTGTTGAACGCAAATATGCGTACCTAGAGTCCAAGCCACCAAAGAAGTCGAGTGAAAATTGCGCTTGATTGGTCATCAAACAATTTTGAGCTTTATGTTCATAGACACAAGGAATCTCAAATTTTAGTTCCGTGATTTTCCGCGGGACTCTTTTCGTGGCGCGGACTTTAATGCTGATAATTTTGATTAATTACCTACTTAGAGTTTTCTAAACTCAATCATGGTTTTGATGCTGGCAGTTTCACGAATCATTTTATTTATCGAAGCAATATCTTCAAATTTTAAAATTAACCGATCTTTTTAATATTCTACAACATCACATACATTCGTCTGACTCTACATAAAATGATATAGATAAAGATAAAAAAAATCTTAATTCATATTAGGTCCATACAGAACACTTAAAAAATAGGTAGGTACACATATTATCACCTACCGCTGGTTCAGAATGTTGATTTCTACTGAGAAGACACCAGCAAGAAACTTAGTAGTTACTCTTTTCAAATATTTATGATGTTACAGAGCTTCAGTTGAGAAGAGACAAGAAAATACAAGTCTAAGTTAACAGACTACTATGAATAATAACTCACAAGACTAATCGATTAGCATAACGAAGAATCCTCATCATTTAAATAGTCTTGTACACTATAGTTACCTTTCTTCATTAGGTAGGTTTTAATATTAAGAGACATAGATAGCTTAAGCACCCACATGATACGGATTTATTAGAATTGGCACTATATTGGTTAAACGATATTTACGTCGTACTGCTTCTTCATCATATGATGAAGATGCTGCTATAGCATGTCATTCCAAGTTGCGTCCAAAGCTGTCGCATATGAGCCTGGGGTACACTTGCAGCCTGATCCAGGATTCGTCTATTGGTAATTTCAATAAATCCGTCTGACTTTCGCAACCCTTAGACAGGGGAATCAAACCAACAGGATCACGGTTGCACATTTAGAATCATTATCTCAAATATTGTAGGTATTCGCAATTTTGAGACACTATCCGAGACTCGGTAAGCGTAGTGTTGACGCCCTGCGACAAGATGGGATGATGACATTCGAGAGCTGGCTGTTGTGGGCTGGATGAGAGTGGCCGAAACTCGGTAGCAGTGAGTGTGGGTTGCTGGTGATGATCCGAGACTTGCAAGTTTCCTCACGATGTTTTCCTCACCGCAAAGCTAATAAATAAACCTCGACCATCCGTATGTAAGGCACGTTCTTATGAATCTACCATCCGAATGATATGAATTACCGCTGATCTACCATCGGCCTTTCGATTTTCTTATCCAGTGAACTGCTATAAATAAATAAAATTAAATTGAAAATTTAAAAAATCCCCGACACAATTAGAGCTCTTTCATTTGATACCTTCTTGGTCTTGGAAAACGTAATGTAGGGCGCCCTCTGGCTAGGTGGGGGGACGATCTGCGCAGGATGGCTGGCAAGAGCTGGATGCGAGAAGCCATGGATAGATCACAGTAGCGAACAATTGCAGAGGCCTACGTCCAGCAGACCACTGCGATAGGCTGATGATGATGATGATTTGATACCTATATTGAGGCAGTTGGAACAACAAATAGGTTATTCGTCATTTTCTGACGGCAGCCATCTTGGATTTGAAATTTTTCAGAATTAATATATTCTGCTACTCAAGCCCTTTTATATGATACCCATATTGTGGGAGTTGTGTTAAAACATAAAATCCAAATCTTTGTGTCGGCGACCATCTTGGATCGATTTTTATCCAACATAGCTAAGAACACTTATTCATCTTTCAAACAAAAAAACAAAATCAAAATCGGTTTATTTGTTCGGGAGCTACGATGTCATAGACAGACACACAGACACACACAAAGACACGTCAAACTTATAACACTCCGTCGTTTTCGCGTCGGGGGTTAAAAATTAAGTTTATTGAAAAACAGCATCATACACATTAAAACAAATTGTTTTATTATCTAAAAGTTCGAACATGCTAAACTTGTAGGTATCGACTAGCATTGTACTTATAAATTTTACAGAGATCTCTACACTAGGCTAGGCCCTCACTGTAGATAATTTTTAATTACGAGTTACCTCCTGAATAATAAATTAAGAACGTGACTTACATCTAACAACAATGAGATTATATTTTGAAATCGGATATTTTTTTATGTGATAGGCGGCAGACGAGCAGACGGATCATCCGAAGGTAAGCGATTGCCGCCGCCTATAGACACCCGCGACCAACCTATAAATATTTTAATTTTTGTATGTGCATGTGCAGTGCGTGTGTTAATTTGCTTATTGCAATTATTTTTTTTAATTTAAAAACAATATTTTTTTTTTTACATTATGGCAGACAAACGAGCAGACGGCTCACCTGATGGTAAGTGAATTACCGCCACCCATAGACATCTGCGACACACGGGGCATCACAGTTGCGTTGCCGGCTCTTAAGGGAGGAATAAGCTTTTTTCTTGAAGAACACCAGGTCGTATCTGTTCGAAAACACCATCGTTGGTAGCTGATTCCATAGTTTTACTACGCGCGGTAGGAAGTGGCGTGAGAAGCGCACTGTGGTGGAGTAAAATCCATCCAATTGATGTGGGTGAAATTTGGATTTCTGGCGTGATGTACGATGGTGAAAATTTGCAGCTGGAATAAGGCCGAATAGCTCCTCGGAACACTGATGATGCAATAGAAGACACATAGCGATACACATTACATTATACAGGTCCCTTTTACTTATAATTATAATTAATTATTTAAATACTAGATTCATTTGGATAAGTATGGTTGCAGAACCTACTATAGCAAAACATGTAAAATAATTTAGCCACTGGCAATTCTGTCACTCGTCAGTAAACTCACTTAAAACTACCAACAAAAGCCAGAGTTTCGCGGGATCAAAAACTTTTTGCTGGATTTTAGCCACCCATTTGTCATTCTGTTCAAAAGTCTCTACGTCAGAAGATAACTGAGATTTGCATTTTAAATTGAACTGTCTAGATTGAACTACAGATTTCTTTTTCATATTACGAGTGTTTTTAAGGGTATGCATTTTTTATTTCACAAAAGAAGAAATTCCTCTAAGTTTTTTTTATGTGATAGGTGGCAGACGAGCAGACAGTTGACCTGATGGTAAGCGATTGCCTCCGCCCATAGACGCCCGCCCTACCAGTGGAGTCACAAGTAGCCTCCGGTACCCTCACTCACGCAGCGAAACTGTAAGGCCATTCATGCCAAAGCAAGGCACTCCCACAAAGTGTAATATACTATTATTGCACTCGAAGTACAGTATGAAAACTAAAGACTAGGAATTACAGGATGTGTTCAACGAAGGCGGCCTTATCACTATAGCAATCTCTTCCAGGCAATCTTTGGGTAAAAGACACTTGATGGAGGTGTAGGGCAGTGCAATCTTAGTATTTATATGCATAAAGATAGTTTAAAGTGTCACCAATTATGCTAAATGTTTAATAACATTCTTTATGCGTATTATAATAAATGTCAATATTTTTTCTAGCGGCAGTTGTATATGTTTCGATAGATATTTTGGACTTCATTGATAAACTTTCATTAAGGTGACGGGTAGGGCGCACTAGCGACGCCAATGGATTTTAATTCTTAGCTACCAAACCGGATCTATTTTAAACAACTTCGGGGCTACAACCACTTGGCAAGCACTTATACTATTTATTAAATAACCATGCACAAATGTTGGGTCCAACGCGTACGCTAAAAATTGATTCACGCCAAAAGAGGCCACTTTTGGCGTTAAACAATTTTTCGCGTACAAAAACGGACCAAACATTTGAGCATGGTTACTTAACTCATGCGCCTCTTTAACGGGAGTGCGTAGGTTTATATCGCCTTGCGAAATGTCTCTCTTGATATGTGATCGAGTGACTCTGTGTGTTTTTTTTTGGTGAGTGAAGGTACCGGAGGCCCAGCCAGGGAGAAGAGGACTTAAAAGTAAAAGTTTGACAGCGCGTTTGTGACTCCACTGGTGTCCATGTTTGGCGACAATGTCTTTTCTTCCCAACTCATGCTCTTCCATCCTCATCTTTGCGTGTGTTTTTTTATGAATTATAGGCTAACGCTTGACCACAATCTCACATGATGGAAAGTGACGATGAGGTCTAGGATGTAACGCGTATGCCTAGAAGATGCCTGTTCACTCTTGCCATTAAGATATCCAGATTGTAGTGACCCGGAAAAACAGACCTTGGCAAGGAGTTCCATTTCTTAGCTGTCCGCATTATGAACGTGAAAGGAAAACATGTAAAATAATTTAGCGTATGGCAATTCTGTCGCTGATTGTGATTTCCGGTTTCGTACAAAGCTGTCGCTTTGGAGCCCAGGGTAAGCTTCAACCATGATTCAGGATTTGGAGAGTCCGGTCGCTGGAATCGATTGGATGCCGGCGTCATAGGATTGATCCTGTAGAGAACATTGGGTGAGGCCTACGTCCAGCAGTGGGCGTCTATTGGCTAAAATGATAGATCATCATCATCATCATCATTCAGAAGCTAACCCATTAACAATTGAACCCGACCATCTGAATCATGGTTAAACGATCCGAAACGTGCGTTTCTTCAGTGTTTTCCTCACCACCGAGTTACTGACACTAATGATAGAAATAGACGAGTAAACCAACTGGATCACGGTTACACGTTTATTATCATCATCATCATCATCAGCCCATTTAAGTCCCCACTGCTGGGGCACGAGCCTCCTTCAATCACATGAGGGGTAATTGCCATACTCACCACGCTTGGCAGACGGGTTGGCGAGGGTTTTGATAAAAATGCAGAGTTTTCCTTCTCTGGGTGCTGATGATCATGCCAGCAGCTTTACCTAAGTCGCCTTTTACGACACCTCGGTAAGAGTGAGGGTGGCCTATTCTACTCTGCCGGGGACCACACGGCACGTTTAGGATAATTGTCTCAAATATTATAGGTATTCGCAATTTTATCCGAAACTTGCAAGTCCTTACGATGTTTTTGTCACTGCCGATCTAATGGTAGAAATATGCACAAAGATTGGATTTTTTTTGGTTTGTGACAGGTGGTAAACGAGCAGGCGGACCTGATGGTAAGCGATAGCCGCCGCCCATGGGCACTCGCGACACCAGTGGAGGCACAAGTGCACTGCCAACTTTTAAACACCCCCTTCCCCGGATTGGGCCTCCAGTACCCTCACTCACGCAGTGAAAAACAGCACAATGCTGGTTTTCTGTGAGGCCGTGATATCACTCCGGTCGAGCCGCCCATTCATGCCGAAGCGTGGCTCTCCCACGGTCAAAATCCATATCCACATACTTAGATTTGAACTACGGTATCCTCAGGCTGGCAGACGACTGCATCAAGGACCAATTAAAAAAGTTCGTTTTCTGAATTCACCCTAGCGGAAACCATAAGTGGAACCTTCCTCGCTTGGGTATATGGCACTTACTGCAAAAACTTTTGCAGCCAATTACCAATTACATCCAAAATTGCAACTAACTTTCATTTCACTAACTGCAGCCACGAGTAACATTACAGCGCATTATCTTAAGGTGACGCCGCGACGACACTAGCGCCGCCAAGTAATTTATATTAATTGTGGCGAATTGGAGACATTTTCTTAAAAAATTCGTCAATCATTTACTTGAAGGATAATATTTAAAAAAGGTTTGAGACGAACTTATGAAAAAATTAGGTACTTCCTAAAGTAACAATATTTCTCATATCTGTCTAAATTAGCCACTTTTAATAATTATGGACATTATTGTTATTTTGAGGAAGAAATGAAAATAAAAACATAAAATAAAATGTCATACATTTATTTTAGTTCTCAGGGACCCATATTAAAATATTACATTGCAACTTGTCAGTTTAGATAATAGTTTTATAGATATTATTACATTACATTATTGAAACAGTGGTAGTGAACGCTGCCTCTGATACTAGGGTTGCGGGTTCGATCCCCGCACAGTACAAACATTTGTGTGCATGATCATGTTTGTTTGTATTGGTATGGGTATTCACAATGTATTATAAGTATGTATTTACAAAATAAAAGTATTATATTAGAATAGTTATTTACGGGATTGCTACCATGTCGTACCTTATTTTTGAGTATCCGATATTTCGGCGCTGTTGCAAGCGCCATGGTCACGGAGTAACTTACTCAAAATAAGGTACGACATGGTAGCAATCCCGTAAATAACTATTCTAATGTTAGTGACCATGAAAGTTTAAAACAATAAAAAGTATTATATGTATATATTTGTAATCCCACTGTTGATTCTAATATCCGTAACACAGGTGCTTGAGCTACCTATCTCGGCGTCAGATCATAAAATTCATAAAAATTCATAAAATTCATAAAACTTTATTGTGCATGAAATCAGGTACATATTTACGGATCTTTTGAAACAATTAGTTCTCTAACTTCTACCTTTACAGGTGTATGCACATTATTTAAACTTAATTAACAATCTATTTCGACTTAGTAACTACATCATTTTATTTTCTAATATATTTTTTAATTATTAGAATTCAGACATTTCTAACTATTAACAAAATTTATTCCACTAACCTTAATACATTATACATAATCAATGTATGTGATGTTGTGAAATATTTATTTATTTATTATAAGATACTTTTTTTTCTAAATTCAATTCATATGTTAAGAAAGCATTGGTAAAACATACTTTTTTAAATACGGCTGTAACCATTTCGTTATTGGACGAACATAGCCTTTTATAAAACATTGTTTTTAATTTGGATTGTGTACAAATGTCGGCGATTCCACTTTTAGCGTATTTTTATTTCACGATTTAATTTTTCTGTTAAACTATTTATAAACTTATTAATCATTTACTTTTCTAGAGAATCAAAAGTTGGTACAATGTTGTGTGTGTCAATCCATTTTCTTTCAAACTTTAGTCATGTACCAAAATAAATCGAACGAATTCAATATTAATCGTGTAGTGTCAATTCATCCATAAATGAAAAGCCACATTCCGATTACAATAAAACGTATTATTCTCTTGATTAAAAATATAAATGCTTTAATAACTTTGTAAAAAGAAAAAAAACATATGGCACACAATATAAGCTCTTTGATTTCGATGAAAATTAAATTAACTGACCGCGGATCGATATCTAGGATCGGTACCTACTTTCCTTTTTCTTTTCAATAATTTTAATTGACATTTCTCCAAATAAAAGTACTAATAACTTCTTTTCCATTATTATAGTATTCGATTCTGACTTTAATCGATTTTTTTTTGGTAGGTCACCTCTCTATGTATATAAGATTTAGAAACGTCAAATGTGTATAATCGCTAAATACAATATTAATCATGTGGCGGCGCTAGTTTCGTCAATGCATCACCTTAACAACCTCCATCTCGTTAGCAATATTGAAAATGGAAGTGGGTTATTTGAACTAACTTCTACAAGTTAGGATACTGTTTTGACTCAACTGGCTCTTGCTTGTGGCTTCGCTCACGTAAATAAAGGAAATTAACTAAAGTGCTCTTTTCGTTTCAATGCGTAGGAAAGTACATCCGACAGTTTTCGACCTTAACGGATTTGGACTAAAGTCTAAAGGTGATTTACCTGGAGCTTTGTCGGGGATGATGTTGATGATCGTTACATTTATAAACAAAATAAAAATAAAACATTGAAACGACTACCGACCTTTGAAACTCTTGGATAGGTGTTTCAGTACCTATGTGCTGTTGGTACTAATAGGCAATTTATCAATGGGTACATAATAATTAGAAGATTGACAGCTGGTCTAGAAGCTTCTTTTATAAGTAACATGAAATTGTTGATATTATCTTCACCTTCTTACCAGCATTACAATCCTACAACACAAACAATACCAAACATTTGATCTCCGGCTACATTGGCAACTAACGGCCGCACTCAGAGACGTCATTTAAGCTAATGTTCATTAATTTTAGTATCGGTAGTCTTTATGCGTATCAAAATAAGTGTCAATATTTTTTCTTAAGTTGCCAACTAAGTTAATCAACGCCTCTGAGTGTGGCAGTAAGATTCAAAGCTATTATTATTTGATAGAAATGGGGTGAGCCCTGCGTCTCATAGCCACTGCGACCAGTAGATGATCTATTGTGGCAGCCCCGTAACCTAATACAGCACCTCATGTAGCTCCAGTTCCAGGATAAACCCGAGAATGGAGCTGATGGGGGAGCTATTGATCTCGTCAGCTGAGATCATATGTGCTCCCAGGTGCCGGCTTCTGCAGCGGTGCAGCGCTATGCACTCGTCGAGGACGTGGATAATCGTTTCCTCGTCCTCGCGACAGAACCTGCAGATTTTGGTATCTGAAAGGCCCATGTTGTGCAGGTGCTTGTTTAATTTGCAGTGCCCTGTGAGGGTCCGAGTGAGTACCCTAACATGTGATTCACAACTAAGTAATTATAGCATTTTAAGCTAGGTACCTATGTGTGTCTTATGCTTGCCGGTCTTTAATATTGTTATAGTGATAAATTATACTTAAAAACTTCGATAATAATGAATGTAAATGCACCATGGGGCGCTGTTCTCAACAGAGAAGCTACCTGTCATTTGTACATGCATTCGCGGCACAATTTGACCGTCACTTGAACAATATTTGTTACACACGGCCATCAGCCTAAAGGGTCAAAACCCTACTGTTCTAATAAATGAACTATCTCTTTGAGTGCCACAACAATAAAGCTAATTTACAACATGACAAATCCAATTTCGGGTTGTCAGCTTATTGTCCATTTGGGTGGTAAGCCTAATTAATGTTGGTAAAATGCCAACAATAGGGAAACCACACCAATTGGGTCATGAAAGTCATTCATTATGACTAAACTTAATTGGATAAAAAACATAGTAAACATAAACATTAAACTAGATGTTACAGGATTAACGTACAGTCGCATGCAATGAAATGTAAACACGTCGACTCATAAGGCTAAACAATAAGGTTCATATTAGATTGATTTTGTATACTCGTACTTATGAAGGCGGCATGGTTAAACATTCATAATCAAAATTTCAACATGCAGGGTGTAGCTGTGAACATTTAAATCCCTTGAACCACGTGTTTTACTAACCATTCTGAACAACATTTGCTATATGACTTTTGGAAATTCGCATGAAACATTTTTAACTTTTCATACAAAGTTGGTCACTTAACTTGGCCATTTTGTAAGGAAAGTCGAAAAAAAATTTGACGACTTTCGAAAAGTTCTTGAACAAATGTTGTTCATAATGGTTGGTAGAATACGTGGTTAAAGGGATTTAAATGTTTACAGATACATCCTGTATACTCGTATTTCCTGAAATTAAAGTAAAAGTAAAGTAAAGTATCAGCCTATAAACTGTCCAAGTCACGTGACCGATATTGTATGAAAAGTTAAAAATGTTTCATGCTAATTTCTAAAATTGATAGAACAAATGTATTTCATAATGGTTAGTAGAGCACATGGTTAAATGGATGTAAATGTTCACAGATACATCCTCTATATAAGCAAGAGAAAGAAGACTTTTAGAGATGGTAGCTCAGTGAACAAGAGGAACGCGCACCTTCCAGGCCTTAGATTTGAGGTCGAGATAAATCAATGAAATAAGTAAATACATCATTCTGACCCCAAAATAAAGACCTCCGTGGTACGGAGACCGGTAACAACGAGTGTACTACAAACACACAGATCCAACACAAATAGTTATTTCATTTACAAATAAAAATAAAGTTTAAAAACTAAAACCCGACTACCAATAACGGGTAACATTAAACTGAATATTAAACCATAATCAAATTACAATAACACTATTGTATGCCTAAACATGTATGCTAAAAGTTAACACGTGCATATTTTGTAAACCACAATTTCTACAATAAAGATTCTATTACTTGTTACTATTACTTTAATGGTTAATTTCTTTCTAGTCAAGTCAAGTCAAGGTATTTATTGCCTTCATGAATGTTATACAAGATCTTATAAAACAATTCCGGTACATCATGTTACCCTTTTGGGCGTAGCATAAATTATGAAACGCGTAATGGACCTATTTACTTTACTTATGAATTACTTCACACTTCTTATCGATACTATTGAAAACTTAAATGATTGCATCACAGAGATAGTATATTAGTTTAAGGTTAGAGACATTATTATTATATGAAAATATTATATTAATTTGTAGTTTTTATACCTATAACCTAATTATTATTATAATTGAAATATTTCCTTAAATTGTAGAAGCATTTTTCTATTAACATAATTTTTAGTTTTTTAAGAATAATTTTGTGTTTTTTTCCATTCTAAACTCGTTAGGTAAATTATTGAATATTTTAATAGCACTATAGTAAGGGCTAGCATGAAACATAGCCATTCGACTACTCGGTAGCTTATATTTATTCATTTTATTAATACGCCTTTGTCGAGCATTGTTACAATAATTTAAATTAGATACCTATTAAAAATATTTACAAAAAATACTACCCACTCGTAATTTTTTATGAAATCGGTGCCAGTTAAACGATGCAAGATAGCGGTGAAATATTTCAGTAACGAGTCCTCGGGCACAGATGTTGTCCTGTCTGCTCCATGCATAATACATGCTCCTAGAACCAGGGGGTCTAATTTCAAGTTACCACGTACGATCGTTCGATCGAGCCGACAGTCAATCAATTGCAGTTTAGTTTGGCAATTTGAAATACCATCGTATGGGACACTTTCGTACGGATCCGACCATAGACTCTCGTGAATGAATGATATTCGCGATGATAGTGTCGCCGAAAGACCCACATCAAATAAAAACAATTGAATTGATTTTATTTATAATTAACAATATTTTTTTTAACGAATAAAAGATATTTGACTTTTTAAATTAAAGGACTATTGTTTAATGTGTTTGAAAGAAAGATTTTAAATAATAAAAACATTAAAATGTTAAAATATTTTAAAAAATCTGACAGCTTGCTATTTTTCTACATCATAGCCCATATAGATAACTGTGGCCATCTGTGAAACATTAGAAATAAACTTGTAAATTATTGACATAAGTATGTACCTACGTACGATAAATATGCAATCTCAATACATAATTTAAAATATTGTAAAATTGTTTGAAAGCGTATGTACATTAGTATTATGCTTATATACAAGTTCTATAGTTATCTAAAGACTCTACTTTCTTAAGTAAAATCAAGTATAAGTTAGGTTAGTCGCATCATCCTACCTAAATAAGTTTATTTGTTATTAAATTTACTCTGCCGGGGACCACTCGGCCACGGAGTAGAATAGGCCATCCTCACTCTTACCGAGGTGTCGTAAAAGGCCAATAAGGTAAAGCTGCTGGCATGATCATCAGCACCCAGACATGGAAAACTCTGCATTTATATCAAAACCCTCGCCAACCCGTCTGCCAAGCGTGGTGAGTATGGCAATTACCCCTCATGTGATTGAGGAAGGCCCGTGCCCCAGCAGTGGGGACTTAAATGTGGGCTGATGATGATGACTATTCCAATTTACACTTTAGAAAGAACAACTTTGAAACATCATTTCTATAATTTAACCATTTGTAATTAAATATTTCAGTAAACAAGACATCAAAGTTCTCCATTGGACCAAACTGTAATAGAAAGCTGAGCTAGAATGACTGTTGGAGAATGAGTTGAAAAAAGTGAACATCTCACCGGAGGTAATCAAAATAACAAAAAGTTATTTAACTGAATCTATAATATCTGTGCTATAACTAATTTCCTTACTGAAAGAAAAAACATTAAGATAAAGATAATATAATTGTTTGAAACATGTATACAAAAGTGTAATCCTTATAAATAAATATTTCACAACATCAAATACATTGGTCTGACTCCAAGATAGGTACCTCAAGCGCCTGTGTTACGGATATCAGAATCAACAGTGGTATTACAAATATATGCATATAATACTTTTCTTTAATAAATACATACTAATAATACATAGAAAACACCCAGACCAATACAAACAGACATGTTCATGCACACAAATGTTTGTACTGTGCGGGATTGAACCCGCAACCCTTGGAACAAAGGCAGCATTCACTACCGTTCCAAATGGGTTGTCAAATCCTTGCAGTGTTATTCTTGGTTGGTGGTCCAGAACCATGATTTTGGAGGCCAGTGTACCGTGAGCCATGATCGAGGATTTGGCAAAGTCTGGCAATTACTATGAAGGGACTGCCGTCTGACTTTAACAACCCTTAGACGGGGGAACCACACCAAATTAATCATGGTTACATGTTACAGAAACTTATTCAAGTAATCTTAAGTGCATATGGAGCTCGTTGGTAGAAATATGCATTTGAGTTTATTTTTTACATTATTTCCATTTTAAAATTAAATAGCTTGTTTTTATTTACTTAATAAGTATGATTGTAATCGAAATACCTATGTACCTACCAACAGTTTTTTTGTATGAGAGAGCAATAAAAATACTTTTATTATTAGGTATTTATTTATTTTATTTAAAACTCCTTTATGATTATTGCAGAATATCTACCAGCATTGCACAGATCTCCGCTAGAAGAAACATACCCCAGTTCCAGCACTCCGGGTTTCATTGCTAACGAAGTTAATTATTTGCTGGAAATAGTTTGTTATAATTCAATGATAAGTACCTATGGACAAGCATCATTCAGTCATCATTTATTATGTAAATAAAGTAAAGTATCAGCTTAATTATTCCCTTTGTAGGGCTAAGACCCCCATCATAGAAATCAAGTCATCGCTACTATGATGGGATTAGGCTTAATCATCACTCTTGCCAAATGCGGATTAGTGATCACAAACCCGAACTATGTTCGGAAAATTCAAAACTTTGCTCGACCCGGGAATCGAACCCATGACCCCGAGATCATGGCCACAGGGCCATCGTCAGAACCGTCTTAAACCATTAGACAATGGGGCGTTGTTTTATTTGTAAATAGTTAAAGGTTATTAATTAATACTAAGTGGGTGTGTGAAGATAGATAGATAGACATCCTTTATTGCACAGAAAAGAATACGAAATATGTGTGTGTACATAGTTTCTTCTTAAAATAGGATAACATTTATTGTATCTTTTATTATTTATTTAAATAAATGATTCCATCAATGTACTTTGTTGTTTTTTCATTCCTTATGTACTGCTCTCCTGTTAATTAGTATGTTAATCGCATGAGTGTTAACAGGGCTTTTGGAACAGTGGTAGTGAACGATGGCTTTGGTTCAAGGGTTGCTGGTTCGATCCCCATACAGTACAAACATTTGTTGTGCATGTACATGTCTGTTTGTATTGGTCTGGGTGTTTTCTATGTATTAGTATGTTTTTACAAAAGAAAAGTATTATATGTATATATTTGTAATCCCACTGTGGACTATGATATCCGTAACACGGGTGCTTGAGCTGCCTATCTCGGAGTCAGATCAATGTACATATGTGATGTTGTGAAATATTCTATGGGATAAATTGAAATATATTTAACTAATAGTGGAGCAAATGTATTAAACCAGTTAAACTTATGTACTGTGTAATCTTTAATGGATTCCAAAATTACCCCAAAATTGTAAATTTATAAGTAGATAACTAGGTACTTAAATAGTTATGTAGGAACCTAACACAAAGGTAAGTAGGTAGGTATACCTACTTTTTAAGGAAAGAGAAAACTTATTACGTATACTTGTAATGTAGACAAAGTAGGAACTTAGGCAAAATTATTGCCTCTTGTAATACATAATTGAGGCTTGCAAATGGTTAAAACCCTCAAAATGTATTTCACTTTGTACTTTGGTGGATTAATACCTAATTGAATCAAAAGCCTATATAAATAATACCTAATTAAACCATCAAAAGTTTCAAAACTTTTGAACTGTTAAGATTAAGTTTGAAGAATACAATGTACTTAGTCGCAGAAAAAGACTAATTACTTAGTGAATCTAGTTTATCTATAAGAAGCCTACACCACTAGGTAGGTACTTAGTATACTTACTTACTTAAATCTGCATAAATTGAACTATACCATACATATTCTCACTGGCATAAATCTACAAAAATTCTCAGTAAGTAGGTAAATAGGCACTTAATGTAATTAATTTACATATTTAAACGTAAGTACTGAGATTCATACATGAAAACTTTGATTAAGCATTAAAAGTACCTAAGTACTCTATGTATTCATAATCATCTATATAGGTATAGCAATTTTAACATTTTATACCAAGAATCTCCGCTTTAAACTAATCTTTATTGATATGTAAGTCATTGGACCTTATTCACAAAGACATAAAGATCCTTTTTTAATACACCATAAATCCATTCAACCGAACCAAAACACCTTTCGAGCTATCGTGAATTTTGACATAAAGACGCGAGACAAGAAATGTCAAATTCGATATTTTGGTTGAGCATTGGCGTCTTCAAATTAGGGTTTGAGGCGAGATGTGTCAAAAGAGTTTCGGTTGAGTTCAACCGACGCAATGTTCACTTCAAATTAGGAAACGTCGTCAAATACGTTTGGTTGAGTCTCAAAGTTAACTTCAAATTAGACCCCCAGCTTCCGATGTGATTTCAATCGTTACAGATTCATATTTATTTAGTAGCTAGTACCTGCTCGGGTGCAATATTATGCATTTATTATAATTCATCATCATCATCAGCTCATTTAAGTCCCCACTGCTGGAGCACGGGCCTCCCTCAATCACATGAGGGGTAATTGCCATACTCACCACGCTTGGCAGACGGGTTGGCGAGGGTTTTGATATAAATGCAGAGTTTTCCTTCTTTGGGTGCTGATGATCATGCCAGCAGCTTAACCTTAGTCGACTTTTATGATACCTCGGTAAGAGTAAGGGTGGCCTATTCTACTCTGCCGGGACCACACGGCGTATAATAATTATTATTTATTAAAATATAAAACGCTCTGTAAGCGTAGTGTTGGACGCCCTGCGACAATATGGGTGATGACATTTGAAGGCTGGCTGGTGTGAGCTGGATGAGAGTAGCCGAAAATCGGGAGCAGTGGCGTGCATTTGGGGAGACCTATGTCCAGCAATGGACGAGTGTGGGTTGCTGATGATGATGATGAAAATTTAAAATATTTTTATTTGCATAGGCTTTCAACACATACACATACAGAGACATACAGCACTTTCAAATCGTTATACATTCAAAATTTATAACTACTTATTTGTGGGTATAATACATACGAGTATGTTATAACACATGTATGTCGAAACACAAAATATAATAGGAAATGAATAAACATAATGTGATTCTACCACCGGAATCTGGTAGTGCGTCGCACTTAAAGAGACTTTAAGAGGGTTCCGGGTTCGATCCCCGGTTCGGGCCAAAATTTTGTACCTTAGTTTTCCGTTATGAAATTCTTAATGCCTGTCTGGAAGGTCTGGTGGTCTTGTACCCACGTGGCCACAGATCACCCCCAATAGATACCACATTACGGGCATCAGACGCATGCCAAACATATGTGATATTGCACAAATGTTAGTAGTCGTTGTTTCAGTGCTGACCAAGTCTTTGACCTGGAAGTTTGTCCGTGCGAAAAAAAGCGTTTGTTTTCGACAGAAAAATGACTTCTTGTTGTGTGAAATGGTGTGGAAAAATTCCAGGACATCTAGCTTGAAGAAAGATGGTATAATTTTTCATCGGTAAGTAAACATTCATTTGGAATTGCGAATTGGTGACTGCGACACAGTCTACGACTAATGCGGTCATTAACGCTACAATTGTTTGTAAAATAATGTTACTGGTTTCAATAAAGATTTATTTTATTTTTTTATTTTTTTAATTATTTTTCGCAGCGGTCTAGTTAAAATGGACGTGTCATGTTGATTGTCCAAGCGCGTAGATGTCTTTTTGAAAAGGTCTCTTACTCTCATATGTTTATTTCATATGTTCGTCTCTTTCTGTCATAGAACCAAAATTTGACCAAGAATTACGAGTGATGCACAACTAACTTTCTAGAAAATAATAATAGGTATATCGATATTTGTCCTATCATAAATTGCATGTAGATTTTTTTTTTTGTCAACAAGGAAATACGGAATTAATAATTAAATAGGAACTATTTGCATTCTTTCAACGAATAATTAAATAAAATTAAGATATATTTATTCTTTATTCTTATTAGGCTTAGAAGCATTTATTACTGTATAAAATTGATTCATATTCAATAATTGACAAGATGCTAACCACCTACATTTTATTAGTTTATATAAGATTACTGTACCTTACCAGAAAGTCAAATCCAAAGGCTGCAGTGAGGAGGGTGTATACTAAACTTGTACTGCAGTGATGGGCTTTGGGGACGTGTAACCGAAACAAGTGATGCGTTATAACTGACTTGTTTATTACATACAAAAAACTTATATACTAACCTAACCTATGGGGCGAGGTGCGTCACACACTACACCTCCCCCGTTTTTTTGTTTAAAAAAGAAATATTAACTATTTTTTTTATTAATCATACATATGTGTAAAAAGATTTTTTTTCCAGAAAAAACAATAGATTACAATTTAAACTTTTTAACTTTAGTAAAACTAGTCATTATTTATCGATTGATGTAATTCAATAATGACATGTTCAGCAAATTTAAATGAAACTGTAACATAAAAAAAATATTATGAAAAAGTTACTTAATAGCTTTCATTATTTTAAATTAATTTAATAAATTTTAAAAATATATTTAAACTTATTTAAAAAAAATTGTTGTTATAAACCAGTATTTTTACCTTTGTTATATTATTTTTTTAATCCAATGGTACATATATTTTCAAAATTGACTTTTAATACAAAACAAAGTAAGTACTTGCTGATATGAATACATTTTACATTATAAAAATTAAAGATTGAAAACAATAGCATAGACTTAGTTACTATCTACATAAATAAAACTATTGGCAATCCTTTTAATTTTAAAATTCCAATAATTTTTAAGTTTTTTTTATAAGTACATATTTTATGTAGTTGAATAGTACATAATAATTTGGATAAATATTGCGTTTGATTTTCACTGACAGGATTTAAATTCTAAAAATTACAATTTATTGTAATTGATTTATAGACACCACCTTCTTTTTTTTTAAGAAAAAAAAGCATGTAATAACAATACAAATATTTCAAAATGAATAAATAGTCTCAAATAAACTATTAAGTCTAGTATTTAGATTGCAATAATATCAATAAAGTCCTCTTTAAGTCATGATTCATCATAATATTATTCATCAAATCATTGTAAAGTAGGTCACTTCTGTTTATTTATTTCATATCAATCTAGTTAATTATTTTATACATGGTTTAAAAAAAATATTTCTTAGCAATAGGTTTATTACCTACTATCCTTCAATTAATAGTTATTCAAAACACATCTTTCCTTTTCTTTTAAAATAAAATACACACTTATTTCTCATTTTTAATGTTCGCATAAAAACTACTATCGATAGCTGTGTTACCAAAATCATTCATAATTATCCTTTGTCAATCTCACTTATCTCTGTCTTTTTATTTACTTAACTCCGATTTCTTTAAATAGCCTTTTTATTTTACTACACGATCACTCTTCTCTTGCTCGTTTATTCATCTTCATATACTTCGCATTGCGGTCGGTACACTTAGCAACATAGGTGCTTAGCCTATTTGCTTATATCGCCTGGGCCCGGCATAATTATTTTATTACTATACATTTTATTTTGGTACATTAATTATTTATAGACGTCTTTTGTAATACACAATGGTCACCTTTAGTGCCATTTGGGGGGTCATGTTTTAAGTCTCTTTTGGACTCCAACTCATCTCACAGAGGAAAACTCGTTCGCACCATGATCGATGGAAGGATCCGCCCCTCCATGTACCATAACATAATTGTGTACCGCACACTCGAGCAAATGTTACCTATCATTCTCTTTCATTATTCATTATAAAAACAACATTCCAAAATATGAATATTCAGCTAATAGGAGGTTACACAGCTCATGGGTGATCAATCCAATTGCATATGATACCACTAAAAACTGAATGATTCCCAACTCTTTTAACTAACAAACATTCATTCTAAAACCTTTCTAATAAAACCTCTTACCAAATACCTATTACAAAATCTCATCCATGCTGTACCTAATTGCGAACTAAATGTAGCAAAAAGATTTTTCATACAGCTTACGTATCTCTCATTCCATATATAAAACCCTTTCATGCTGTACCTAAATGAATACTTAAAGTTCCAAAAAGATTTTTCATACAGCTGCAGAAATAAAAACTGGATCTTCTAATCATATACTGCCTTACATCATACTGTGGCACCATACTATCATTGCATTGTAAAAAAAAATATTACCTATATGACCTACTTACTTTACAATACACATACGAAATTAAAATGTTATTTATCGGGCTTGGTGCGGCAGCACACTCAGCACAATCAGCCCACACGTGTAGGTCTTGTTTGTAAAATCCTCTTGTTACCGCTTTTAACTAAATGACGCAAGTAATATGGTATGCAGCGCATAACTATATCAGCAGAAATATAAAACTAAACGTAAATGGAACGCTAAATCGTTTTGTTTGTCATGCAGGGAATTTAATCCTCTGCATGTTTACACTAACCGATCCTTATATGAATCTAATGAGTAATACAGAATCCTAACTTTGGACTTTGAATTGCTAAATGATTTCGTATATCTGAATTGTTTTATTAATGGGCAATGGTATGGAATAATCATTTTTATGTAATAAGTTTCAATTAAGCAGTTACTTATAATTATACTATTGTCTGTATCTAAATAAATGAATTAGAAGCATTCATTTCAATGTTTTTGTTAACAAAAATTTAATTAAATTCTAATAACAAAAATCAGACTTTTATGTTTGTAACTATGTAACATTATGGAAGTTAGTTGTTTTACTACGAAATTTACGTCAAATACTTAGTTTTGTTTTTTTTTTTTTTTGAAACGATCCTAATAGTACAATGATAGTGAAATAGGTATATTGTATAAAATGATAAAAGTACTTAATGAACAAAATTCTCAAAGTTTCAATTAGGAAGTAAGAGTATTTCCGTTCCTCACGATTCGAAAATTTACCCTTGAAAAATTAATTAAATCTGTGTCACTGTCTGTTCAATTATTAGTAGGAAAACTAAATCTCATTTTGAGATATAGAGAAGACTACCTAATATTAATTTAAAAAATGTAAAGTACCTTAGTAGTCTGTAGTAATCTTCAAACGTACCTTATCCAAACAAATACTATACCTAGGTACTTACTATTATTATTACAATTTATTTATCTTTGCGTGTTGTGTATATTTTAATATTAATTTTAATCATGTTCGCAATCTGACTTAAATAAATTATGTGACCTCCTTTTTTTGTTAGCATACCAAGCCGTAATTTGTGTATCATGTATACTTAAAACAATTTGATTTTCAATTTAATTAATTTCAAACCCGACAATAAGAATCAAAAGTTCGCGTATTAAAGTTTTGGAAGAGCTTACTTAGTTTTTTTTTTCCAAAAAATGTTAAGGCAAAATTTTTCAACAAAAACAATCTCAGGATAGTTTCAAATCTAAATTAATTCAACCTAGATGCTTATCTGAATAATGTAACCATATAGACCAAAACTTATACTCGTCACGTATTTCATTAAGGTCTCACAGACAATCTAATGAAACTAGCATTTTTGAGTACCTAAATGAACTATTTCTGTCTATACATTTTTATTTAATTTAGAAATATTTACCTACCTGTCCAGAATATTTTTTTTCAATATATTAGAACTTGATTTCAACATTTTCAAATATAAACGCTATCTTGCCTAAATACTTATAGACGTTGAATAAAATAAGGGACGATACATCTAAGCTCCAAAATGACGTAAATACTTATCTGCATATTAGTAGATAGCACCTTCAAGGCTACGCAGTAACGCTACACGTGTGGCTTGGTCAGCGCTTTGCTGTGTGAACTTTAGACATACAAAAAAAAACTTTCTATTTATTGACGCAAACTTACTTTTAACAATTTCTAATAATTCAGTAAACTATGTACTTTATTTTCTATGAACCTAAATATGATATATGGTTGGTGCCAATCAAAGTATTTTAAAATATTTAATTCAATGTAAAGAAGTTAAAATAATCAGTAATTATTTATGTTGATTTATGTGTCAATGCCTAATTACAATAAAATCTACAGAGGCACATAATCTTATAAAAAGGTTTTTACGTTGCCAATAGTGTTTTTTTATGTAGTATAAATACTACCAGAATATCGCCTGGTGTCCTAATTAAAAACATTATATTATTAAGAAAATAGTAAGATAACAAAATATAATCGGCTTTTTGCGGCGGTTATCAACTTTCTTTTTCCTGTTCTTGGCGATGGCGATGTCCATGGTCTCGAACGAACTCCCGGCGCCCAGCATTCACCTATACCAATCATCTGACACCTTCACCGCCCGGCTGCCGGCAATCTCACTCTCTCGACTCCATCAGCTCCCGGCAGCCTGCAATAATTTCATCATCCCTCGGGCGCCATCAACGCCCTGCGCCCTGCTCTCCTTCTGATGATACTTCTGATGTTGATAGCACGCACGCACCGTATTGTCTATTTATTTTTTTTTTCACTTTATAAGTCTTAATATCTTAGGTACTGTCTTTTTTTCACATTAATAGTCTTTTTCATTTTTTTTTCATTTTTTATAATTCCGTTATCACTGTATATAAACTTTGTACACATGTACCCGTGCGCAGCGCCGCCAAAGGCAGCACTGGCAGGGTCGCCATGCAGTGATGGGCTTTGGGGACGTGTAACCGAAACAAGTGATGCGTTATAACTGTCTTGTTTATTACATACAAAAAAACTTATATACTAACCTACCTATGGGGCGAGGTGCGTCACACACTACAGTACATTTTATAAACCAATAAATTTTATTGTATCTTGTGTGAATATTTTAATAATATATTTTTAATTTCATTAGTGCTTTTATTCCTACTCTATTATTGCTCGACTTGCTCCATGGGCGGCGGCAATCGCTTACCATCAGGTGAACTGTCTGCTCGTCTGCCGCATATAACATAAAAAAAAAAGTTGTTATCTAATTGTATATTTATATTATTTTACTTGTAGTTTTAGTATTGTTTCTCTCACACCATCAACAAACTTAAAGCTTATCTTAATGGTTGAGTGGCAAAAAACGTCTTCCGGTATTAAGTACAACACTTATAGTTACACTTTGTGCAATAAGAATAAATAATTAATTAAACTTTTATTATATATACTCCTTTTATTATATTTTTCGTAACTTAATGAAACTTGATAAATTTAATTTCACTCACTATTACAGCATATTTGTATGTAGAGGACGGTAGTTTAATTTAAACAGCAAAGATTGAAAGTCTAGTAAAGTTCTTGTTAAAATCATTTTGATAATCAATAAAATTATATATTAGGTTATCGACATTGAATAAAAGTTATTTTACTCGTCACATCACTACTGGACCGACGGTCGTTGAAGTAGCCAATCACGTAGCGAGTGTTACGTCTCCCTCTCCCCTTTCCTACCGCCTAAACTTGACACGTTGAAATTAGAAGAAAGCGGTACTCATACGGCATCTATTGGGGGTGATCTGTGCACGTGGCTGAGAAAGCACGTTCATCTGTTGGTCCTGCGCCCGATCTCTCTCCGGTCGCGTCACACTGGTGTGGTGAATAAAAAGTTCACGTTGTGTTTACGCACACACTTGAGCACTATAATATATCCTGGTGAGTGAGTGATCGTTGAGATTGGAAGCCTTAGCCGAAATCGGTTGGAGGATATTTATTATTATCCAATCTCGTGAGATAAAACGTATTACCTGATGGTAAGGGACCTCGAAATAGCAATATTCG
>JADPWL010003241.1:43093-91104 GCA_019059595.1 Marasmia exigua
TCCTTGTGTCTATAAACATAAAGCTCAAAATTGTTTGATGACCAATCAAGCGCAATTTTCACTCGACTTCTTTGGTGGCTTGGACTCTAGGTACGCATATTTGCGTTCAACATTTTACAACTTACGATAAGAAATGTGCCAATCACTCAAAAAGTTATCCCAATTAAGATTTTTCACGATCATGGTAATAGCAAAATCGACGTTAATGCCTTGATTTAAAATCCATTTTAACAGTACTCCCTAGCGTCTTGACTAAGATAAAGTGTTGTAGCCGTGACATGCTGAAAATGTCTGCGATACCCATATCTACACGTAAAGATAGTTCAGATAGGGGCCTAGTATATAATGAGTACTAACTACGTACAGGATGGTCACACCGTGCTTGCCGTTTAATTCCGGACTATCGAGGCCAGGGTACGCTTAAACCAAGATCCATCTGGTTCATATGGTCTCAAAAATATTATTGGGATTGTAGGCTTGTGTCATAAATTTAAGACATATTTGTAATGATTTAATTAAGCTTTACATGAGCAGTGTGTCGAGCCCCTGTGAAACGGACGGGGGGAGCCGGGGGTACCTCGAAGAAATACTCTAATTACCCGACTGCCAAAGAAGGAGGGTAATGTTTTTCGAGTGTATGTATGTATGTATGTCTGTTCCTTTGTGACCTCCTGTAGCCTAAACGGCTTGATGGATTTTGATGTATGAGGTATCGTTAGATTTGTCTTGATTACGGGAGTGTCATAGGATACATTTTATCCTAAAAGTCCCACGGGATAAAGACATAATAATATTTTTTCTAAATTTCCCTTTAAAAAAATATGTATGCGGTATCATTAGATTCATTTCAATCACGGGAGTAATTAATATAGGATACGTTTTTTCTCAAAATTCCCACGGGAACATGTTAATTCTGCGTCAACGCAAAGCAACTCATGCGTTAGCAAGCAAAAAGATAGGGCGTGGCCTGGCATGCGGCGCGCGGCGCGGTGCGGAAGGGGGATATGCTCGAGTATACAGCCCGAATGCGGGCACACGCATAAGGGCACACGTCGTTGACGGTCGTCTCTAAATAGCGATTTTTTCGATACTTCGTCGTCTGACGCGAAACTTACCAGATTGGCGGTAAATTTATGTTGCGGAGTAACATCACTCGTAATCTAAAGCCAAATGTGGTCGAAATAATTTAAAATGGTACTTACATATACATAGTCTTCAACATCTACAACATTTTCGTTAAATAAAAACAGCTAAAAAGTTATAAATAAAAAAAATTATTATTAAAAAACAAAATACCCGACTGCACACTAAAAAAAGAGTAAAACAAGCCCCACAATAATATTGATCAATCAAATGCTAAAAACTAATTATGTAATACCGTTTAAACAATACCTATATTAAAATACACTACAATATGTGTTCGTAATCGATAGTTAAATAAACAGAAACTTATTTGAATACAAATTTACTGAATATAATTTATAAATGTTGATGGAAAGCATCGCAGGCGGGGACCACCTTGACCGCCACCAACGAAAATTCTGCTAAATGGTGCACAACCGAAATGACTATAAATAAGCCTCTGTTGGTAAGCCTCTGTTGGTCCCCGCCTGCGATGCTTTCCATCAACATTTATAAATTATATTCAGTAAATTTGTATTCAAAATAAGTTTCTGTTTATTTAACTATCGATTACGAACACATATTGTAGTGTATTTTAATATAGGTATTGTTTAAACGGTATTACATAATTAGTTTTTAGCATTTGATTGATCAATATTATTGTGGGGCTTGTTTTACTCTTTTTTTAGTGTGCAGTCGGGTATTTTGTTTTTTTAATAATAATTTTTTTTATTACATGTGTGCTTTTCAGTCGCTTACTGACTTGTTGATCTGTGCATGCCGTGTGTTAACGCCATCCTGCGGCGAACAGCGGCAACCACCCCTTCAACGGCGCGCCCGAGGGGCGCGGGGAGCGGAGGACGCAAAAATCAGCAGCCGCGGGCGCCGCGGCACACTCTCACACATCACCCTTGGAAGACGATCGCTTACTTGTACATATTATCAGATATTTGTAATTCGGAAATAAATAAGAATTTCAACGATTAATAATAATTCTTCATTGGATTGACCTGCCCCAGCCCCAGCACACACGCCATCTCAAAATTTGATCCCACGGAGCCGGATCCCAGACGAGACCAGCCAGAGACGAGACCACGACTGCTTGCTGCGGAGGAAATATCCAGAGAAGGAAAAACGAAACCAGGTAACGGTCAGGCTTTCCTATTCATTTCCTTTCCATTCGATTCGATTTGTGCAAATACAAGTGTTAATATTATTTTTTTTGTAACGGTTTTTTCAATTTAAAAATTTAAATTCGTTCTATCGAAACGTTTTGTCGTATTTGTGTGTTAGAGAGATTTTATACGATTTCATTGCCCTTTCTTTCCAATTTCTCTCCCAAAATGTGTGACGAAAACTCCGAAAAACTTAATTTACCAAAAACTACCGTGGAGGGTATTCGTAGTCGTAGTCGTTCGCCTTCTAGCGAAGGTTCTAAAACGGTTACGGATCTTAAAAGGCAAAGAGGAGTTTTCAAAGGTCGATTAACTAATTTTGATAAATTAATTTCTAAATTTCAAAATGTTGCATTATCTAAATCTAAAACAATAGAACTAAACTTAAGAAAATCACAGTTAGAAACGATTTATAAAGAATTCCAGGTTATCCAGAAAATAATTGAGGACTCCTCTGACGAAAAAGATCTGTTAGTCCAATTAGAGTATCGAGATAATTTTGAGGAACAGTATTACGAATCTCTTTCTGTTGTCGAAACGATACTAGATGAAAATAATTTTAAAGATAAATTAACGTAAATCAAATAAACGAACCTGTTCCAACGAAATTACCCGATATAAAACTACCCGCCTTTGACGGTTCATATGATAACTGGCTAGAATTCAAAAATTCCTACATAACGATGATTCACAAACGTAAAGATTTAGATGGTATACAGAAATTTCACTATTTGCGGTCATCATTAAGCGGTAGTGCACTTCAAGTAATAAGCGCGTTAGAATTTACTCCTGCTAATTATGTTCATGCGTGGGATTTACTGGTAAATAGATTTCAAAATGATCGACTACTAGTACATAATCATGTTAAGTCGTTATTTTCGTTGACGCACATGCATAAGGAGTCTGCCGTGCTTATTAGAAAAATGATCGACACTGTGTTACGTAACTTACGCTCATTAGCCTCTTTGGATGAACCAACTGAATCGTGGGACACGCTTATTATTTATTTAGTGACGTCTAAGCTAGATCCATCCACAGAGCGCGTTTGGGAAGATTATAGAGGAACATTAATTTCGAATTTAAAATGTGAGGGTACTAAACGAAAACTAAAACTAGACGATTTGTTGACCTTCCTTAGAAACCGGGCTGATTATTTGCAAACGATTCACTCTAATAGTAATAGCTCAAATAGCAATAGTAATTCCAGCAACTCCTATTTTTACAAACCAAAACAACCTCCGTTTGTAAAATCTCAGGCGCAAGCGCATACACATAGCTACGTAGCTGCTAACCAGGCAAAGTCGGCCAAACGCAATCGAACCTCTGGGCCCTGTTTAATAAACATTACAATTCTACAATTTTGTAAAAAACTTACATATTTTTAAGTTTTTATGACAAGTGCTGTTTAATAAACCTTACAATTCTGTAAAAAATCTACAAGTAAAAACCTTACAAATATTGTAATTACAAGTGCTGTCTAATAAACCTTTACATATGTAGAAAACGCCTGTAGAACTCGATGACAAAATTGTAGTTACAAATTTGTAGTTGTAAGTTACAATTTACATAAAATTGTAAGTTTTGGTTGACAATTAACAAGGGTAGATTTCAAAAACATTTTGTTTCTTATTTGTTTGATTCGTAACGAAAGTCATGGAGCATGCTAACAAAATATTGATTATTTCCTTAATATACGAGAATAAGGATATTTTATTTGGTAGGTAGGTTTAGTGATATACTTACTCACGATATAAAATAAAAAAGTGGATGGATATTTCTGAACAATTAAAATCTTTGCTAAATACGACGACGATACGACGTGGCAAAACTTTAGAAAACGGACCAAAGTAAGTAGATTTTTAAGTTAATCGGAATAGTTAATGTAATACTGGGTAACTATAGGTATCGAAATGATGTTATGGCAGAATCATCCATGAGCCTGATCGTATTTCAGAGCATGTCCAATTTTTGTAATCAAATATTCGACGGTAGTTTTACAGACCCGAAATTTTTCGTTGAACGTAAATCTGTCACAATAAAAGTTAAGTTTATCCGTTTACGAAAAACTCGCCGCTGCCGTTCACTTATAATATACTCATCATCACTACTGTCACTACTTCCACTACTACTTGTTAGGACCATTTTTTTACTTTTAATTCCAATTTTCTTTACTTGTTAAGTGGGGACACAAAATTGTAAAAAGTTCTGACACAAGGCGAGTCCACCTGTCGGAATTGTAATACAATTTACAAAATATGTAAACTTGTAACTACAATTATGCGTTCAATAAAACAGTTTTCCCTACAAATATGTAAATTGTCACCTGTAGAAAGAAAATGTTTATTGAACAGAAACTTGTAAAATTGTAGTTACAATTCTACAATTTTGTAAATTTTCCACCATGATAAAATTGTAAGTTGTATTCTTTATTGAACAGAAACTTGTAGAATTGTAGCCTGTAATTTACAATTACAATTTACAATTTGTAATGTTTATTAAACAGGGCCCTGCTTGTGTCCTGTGTCGCGGAAATCACGCATTGTATATTTGTAGCATGTTTTTGAATTTATCAGTAGATGATCGGTGCAAATTAATTAATGACAAAAATCTATGTCCTAATTGTTTACGTGCGGGCCATTCAATTAATGACTGCTTTTTCGGCCCTTGCCAACAATGTAATCGTAAACATAATAGTTTGTTACACAAGGATTCCTATAACAACATCCATTTTTCAATATCTGATAAGGAATCCATTACGCCTCTGGCAAAATCGACCGTATTGCATTCATCATTAAGTTCTTATTATGAGCAAGGCAATGCACACCAGGTAGGCGCAGTGACTCACGCGCACCCGGTTGTATTGAGCACGGCGCTCGTCGAAGTGCTAGACGACAATAACAAGCGACACACGGCCCGAGCGCTGTTGGATAGCGGGAATTACGTTAGCTCCAGCCGGAGGATCGAAAAAAAACCAATTTTTATAAAAGTATTTATTAGAAAATAAAAGAAATTACAATAATTAATTCTAAATTTAGATGAGGCCTAATCGAAGTATGATTATAGACTAAATTAAAATTATTACACATATTTGTCAATGTTGTCGTCATCGAAATGCACTGTTTGCAATTAAGTGTTTCTACCCGAATGTAGGGCAGCAACGTCAGCGGTCTTCGTACGGGACGACTACGTAATTCCTCCCCCTCCAGAACGGCAACTATTTTAGAACTTTGAGAGAAAATGTTGCCGGGATAGTCTCCGGGTTTCTTAGGTCTATTTCCTCAGATGTGTTTTGCTCGTCTCTCTTAGATTTATTGCAGTTCCAAAATTCATATTGGCGGCGTATCATGATGATTATGATGAGTGCTGTTGTACTTAGCAGTATAACGTAGACTGGTATCGTCGTATGGTAAAATGTATTCAGTTGTAGGCTATCGGTTTGGAGAGCAGTTTCCATCATGACTTTATCTCGTATGCTGTGCAGCTCTTCAAGATTGATAGAGTTCAGGTTAATGTGGGAGGTAATCTTATTTTTTTCTTTCTCTTCAAATGGTATTTCAGTGAGTTTGAGGGGTTGTCCTCTTATTTCATCGTTGCTGTTCATAATTGTGAATTCTGCGGTTTTCAAGCAGCAGCCGATGGGAATAGTGATGAGGTAACTTCCTTGCAGCGTTGTGTAATCCTGTCTTCCACAGATGATCTGGATTCTGGCTGGACGTGGGAACGATAAGATGTAGTGTTGGTCATCTAACTTTTCCATAGCTTCTTTCTTTAACGTTACTGTTGAGAATTCGCAGGTGTCCTTCAGGATCTGGTTGGAGATAAGTTCCTGGATGCAGTCCGGTTTGGTGCGTATCTGATGGTTCAGCATGGTGTCGCACAGGAACCAGTTATTTAGCTTCGGACATTCTGTCTCTATGTACATGAACGATAACTCATTTGTTGCTATGAAGGGATAGGTGGGTATAAGGGCTTGTGCATTTTTGTTAGGTACTATGGATAAATGGTAAAGATTGTACACATCTTTAGAGATAATAGGGAACTTAAATATGAAAACTAACTGCTTATTGTTATAATATGAACCAGGTTTAATAACTTCATAGTACTGTCTCAATTCTATGTTTATAATTTGATCTTTACCATAAATATCTCTGAGTTTACTTATCATAGAAGATAAAATTTCTACATCTATCATAGAGTGGTGAGTGCTGGATGTACGAATAAAGGCTAAGCTATTTTCTAATCTAATTAATTCCTGAGAGAGATCCTCAATGTTCTCATTTATAATTATTAGGAGTTGAGCAAATTTGGCATATTTAATAAGACTACTTTCTTTGTAAGCATTACTATTTAAGATTAATTCTAGTGTAGTGTTAATTTTACTTTGATTGTCCACAAGTTGAGTTAGAACATCGTTATGCTTAGATATCCATTCTTTTCCAATACTTATATGCTTATTAAATTCGGAGATAACTTTATCCTGATTGGTTTTTAATAAACTAATAGCTTGATTATATTTCTCAGCATCAGTTTGGTCCAGGTTACCTGTGATACTCTTTATAACAGATCCAAGGCCATCTACAATACCTCTTTTAGCTCTAATCGGTTCTAATGATTTTAATTGCTGTTTAACCTTGCCCAGTTTGTCAGTTAAGTAGTTTATCTGCGTCTCATATAATAAGAAAGTATCATTGGTAAGTCGGGCTTTATGATTCATCATCTGAGTCTGTAGTAAGTCAATTTTGTCTTCTAATTCGTCTAGCTGTACGTATTGTATGAATGTATGGTAGTGGGTTGTTAATCTCATAAGTCCAAGTCTATGTGGTAGCAGTCCTGGTCCGTCCGCTAAGCTCTCAAGTTTTATCTCTTGAGTTTGGATGATCTCGAATATCATCGTTAGTAGTATCCTGTAACAAATTGGATGTTTTAGGGGTACGTTTTAATCGTGATTTAGCAACAGGGCCGCGTTTCTTTGATGTGTATATATGTATTGGTAAGTCTGCTAAAACTGTGTCTTGTGTAAAGCGGGGAGCTGTTTTCTGACGTGTAGCTAAGGGATTTTTTATAAATACTTGTTGTTCGGGTGCATACTGAACTTCAGATTCCCGGTTCTTATTCCTGTTGTCTATAATAGCTGTTCGATTAACTAATGAGGCGCTATTCACTATATCGTAGACCTTGGTGATTTGTTCTCTATGATTTTGGATATACTGTTGTAGTAAGTGCTGGGTTATGTCTATATCTAAGCAATCCCTTGGGTCGAAGTGACCAGTCAATAGGTCGAAAGGCCTACACCTGGTGAAACTGTGTATGGAGCTATTATAAGCTATAAGCGCATATGGCATAAGGTTTACTATTGGTTCGTTCTTGTGTTGGAGTCTCAAAAGTCTAAGGTGCTCAAGAAGAGTGAGGTGAAATCTTTCGATATTTCCATTGTCGTTTGGAGAATGGGCTAAAATTCTGTGGTGATTGATCTTGTGTAGTCTTGTAAACTCTAAGAATAATTGATTAGTGAATTCTGTTCCATTGTCGGTGATAATGGTGATTGGAACGCCATGGTGTGTGCAAAACTGTAATAGGGCTTGCAATATACTTAGGGCTGTTCCATCCCGTAGATGGTAGGCTTGGCCGTATTTTGTAAAAACATCTATGAACGTTACATATTTTTCGCTCTGTACAGTGAATAAGTCCATGTGGACTATTTCGAACGGCTTAGTGGCTGGGGGCACGATATTAAATTGGGGTCTTACTGGATTTCTATCGTATTTACCTTGTCCACAGATGGTGCATTCATTTATAAATTTCGTTATCATTTCTTTCATTTTTGGCCAATAATATTTATTAGACAATGCAAGATGACATTCGTTAATGCCACGATGGTTTGTTTTTCCATCATGATAGTGGCGAATGATCTCTTGTTGGCGGAGGTATTCCCTAACGTTTTCTATTTCTGATTTGGTTAATATGAGATTCATAGAAGATCCTTTGAACTTATCCTGTAATATAGGGATTATTGAGTACATAGCAAGTTGTGGAATAATTAGAAGGGCTGTCCGAACTTTAGGGTTAACGTATTCTTTTATTGCATTAATTACGTCTTCCTCTAAATTACTTTCTGATAGTTGAATACTTGTGCGTGTGTGTGTGTCAAATGGTTTAGTTACAATGGGTTTGCGTTTGATATCGTTAACTAGAGTCAAAATTATCTGTCTGTTAAATTTATTCAGAGGTTCGTCGGTTATTGGGATTTCTAATATGGGGTTTTCATTACTAGTGTGTACAGTCTCAGTAGAAGAATTAGGTTTAGTATTAAGTGTTTCGGTAGGGTTGCCTAAGAGTGAATTTAATTCATCTATTTCTTCCATTAATGACTTTGTATCGCTAAGGTGAATTTCTACGCGGGATAGGGCGTCAGCGTTAGTGTTCGTCTTACCTTTCTTGTAATGTACACTAAAGTCGTATTCGCTAAGTCTCAGTCGCCATCTAGTTAGACGAGAATTAGGTTCCTTTAAATTCATCATCCACTCTAGAGGTTTGTGGTCTGTCAGTACTTTAAATTTCCGTCCGAATAAGTATGGTCGAAAGTATTTCGTTGCCCATACGATGGCAAGTAGCTCCTTCTCGATGGTGCTATAATTCATCTCGCTTTCATTCAATGTTCGGGAAGCGAAGCACACAGGCTTATCTGATCCTATCGGGCCTTGTGATAATATGGCTCCGATGGCCACGTTAGAAGCGTCAGTTGTGAGATTGAATTCTTTACTGAAATCTGGGTATTGTAATATGGGGTCATTAGTGAGGAGAGTTTTGCATCTCTCGAAGCAGCTGACATATTCGGGATCCAGGGTGATTTTTCTACCCTTTTTTAAACATTGAGTGAGTGGCTTTGTAGTGCGTGCGAAATCTGGAATAAACTTTCGGTAATATCCGAGAAGGCCAAGGAATTGTTTTATTTCCTTGGAAGTTTTGGGGATGGGGTATTTCAGGATAGCAGATATCTTATCAGGGTTAGGCTTAATGCCATCTCCACTGATGATATGTCCGAGATAGGCTGTCTCTAGCTTCAAGAATTCAGATTTATCCATCTGAATTTTGAAGTTAGACTCTCGAAGTCTTTGAAAAACCTTTTCCAGGTTTTCCAGGTGTTCCTGGAGCGACGTGCTGTACACTATGATGTCGTCAAGGTACACCAGGCATATTTCGTTTTGCAGGCCCCTGAGGACATTGTCCATCACCCGCTGGAATGTGGAAGGTGAATTTTTTAGTCCCATGGGCATTCTAAGGAACTCAAAATGCCCGTGTTCGACATTGAAGGCTGTCTTCTCAATGTCCTGGGGATCCATTTCCACCTGATAGAAACCACTCGCCAAATCAAGGGTTGTGAAATACTGGCATTTCCCTAATTTGTCTAGTACGTCACTTATGTTAGGGATAGGGTATTTGTCATCATGGGTCTTTTCGTTTAGTTTACGAAAATCAACCACAAGTCGCCATTTCTGTTTGCCAGAGGCATCAATTTTTTTTGGGACCACCCAAATAGGTGAACACCAGGCAGAGTCAGATGGTCTGATAATACCCTGTTCCAACATTTTCCTTATTTGTGTCCTAACTTCCTCTCTGTGAACAAAAGGGTAGCGGTAGCTTTTGGCATGCACTGGAAGTTCGTCAGTGGTTCTGATGCGATGCTTAATTTTATTAGTGAAAGATAAAGCTTCCCCTTCTATATAAAAAACATCAGCATATCGCGAGCAAAGAGTTATCAAGTTAGCTTTTTCCTCTTCGTTTAGATGGTCCGTACGTAACCGTGAAGTGACATCATTAGCGCGCGATGATGGTTGTTGGGTGCGCGTGCACTCGATATTAAGCAACTCGGCATGTGCCGGGCTATCAAGTGAAAATATAATATCATTAGATGTTGGATTTTCTACCTCTATATACCCGCGATTGTTACTAACCGAGGTGATACACTCATGAATAATGCAATTACACATTATCTGTTCTCCAATAAGAGCGTCACCAGACATTACATCGAGTGGAGCTCTAATTATTTTTGAGCTGTTCGCAGGTATAATGTCTTCGTACAAGTTAAGATTCCTTGAGTTATGCATTTTGATAGGGTTTGATGCGGAGCGAGTTATTAATAGACCATCTTTCAGATCTATGCGGGCTTCCCATTTACTAAGAAGGTCGAGTCCTATGAGACCGTCAAAATGGTCGTGAAATTTATATATGAATAATTTTATACTATCGCAATCGTTAAACTCTGAGAAACACGGCAGCGTGATTGAGTAATCATTCCTGCTGGTGGCGTGTATATTTGTTACCTCAAATGGATCAAAATTAAGAGAAAAATTTGGGAAGTACTGTTCTACAGCCTCGGGGCTGATAAATGACTGGTTGGCACCCGTGTCGATGAGAAATTTTAACGGAGGATTAGTAATCTGGATATATGGCAGTTGCCTTTGTGTTTGCAAGTTTAATTCTATTTTTGTCTTTTTGATGCTGAACCCTCCTGAAAATCCTGCTCAATATGACTAGGGCCCGGCTGTGGTTGAATTTCCTCGGTCACTTGGTTCACGTCTGTCATATCATAATAAGTCAATTCAGAAGTAAAGTCTGGGCCGTCGCTAGTATAGTTCAAAGCGTCGGTGTAGTAATTATACACCGGCTCTTGATAACAACCGTAGGCATCGTAATATGAGTACGCATCGTCGTACGGCGTGCACTCATTTATGTTCATTTCGCGGCTCTTAAAGTAGTTACTAGGCGGCGGGTTTCCTGCTTTCGTCCAGTCATGTCCAGTTAGCATTTGAGTATGCGGCAAAGTCCTTGGGGTAAAACGCTGGACTCCGCTCATTGGTTGAGGAGCTTGATATTGTGGGGGGTTATTTCTAGGAGCAAGTTTAAAAATGTGACTACGAGGATTATAGTTTGGTGGTGGTGCACCAAACATTCTTTGAGTATTAGTAGGGAAGCGCCCAGTTGGTTGTTGTTGAATTGGTACTGGGAACTTAAAAGGCTGTGGAGGTGGCCTCATGGGTCTTTGGCCCATGGGAGCAGGCCAGTTTGGCACTGGTGCCTGGAAATTCTGGTGTCGCGGTGGTGGAATAAATGCTGGTAGCGGCGGCAAGGGCGCTTTAGGGGTGAGTGAATGAGCTTTAGCTGGCTCATTACGCTGTTGAAGATATAAAATATTCAATTCCTCCTGGACATATTCCAGAGCCTTTTCAATTGTAACGGGACGCATACAGCGAATACGAGAACCTAGGGGTTCTTTTAACCCTCGAACATAAGCCTGCATTGTTACCTTTTTGTACAATTCCCGTTTAGCCTGTATAGTAGTCGCAACTGTCTCATGTAATGTAACATACGTCATTATGGTACTAAACAGCGTTTGGCAATGATCGTAAAACTCCTGCGGGGTCTTATTACCTTGCACGGCCAAAGAAAGGTCATTGTATAAGGCCGTTTCGTCTCGTTGATCTGAAAAATTGTTAATTAGGGAAGATCGAATCCCTAGCCAACTCTCGGGTATCCCGTTTGAATTTATAGTACATGCAGCGCTTCCAGTTATTTTATTAAGTATGCCATTTATCAAACAAAGATTATTAAATTCATTTCCCGGACTCGTTTTCAAATATTGTGCGGCTAATTGATCGCAAATATTAATAAAACGGGTTAGAACATTGGGGTTCCCGTCAAATTCCGGGACGAGGCGCAAAGCCTTAAAAATCGTATCCGGGTCGTTAGACATATCTACTTTATCTAAACTTGAAACTGATTTAATATCTCTATTACTATCTATAAGGTTTCGGCGAGCCTGACTCGATTCAGACTCCCGAGAACTATTAGCTCTAGGGTGATAAATCTTGAAGATTAAGGATTAATACTAGGAACGAAAGGAAGCAACACGAGATCGATTCAAGTGTACTTACAGTAGGTTCATAACTGGTTCTGTCCGTGAATCGAAGTCTGGATTCTCCTCCTTGACTGCAGCTGGTCCGTAGATTCAGGATCCTCGAAGACGGGGCTTGATAGCCGCCCGGGCGACTCGCGGCGCGATATAATAGATAAGAAGCTATTCCCGAACTCGCGAACCGGCCCGCGAGGATCCTACCGACTGCGCCAATTACGTTAGCTCCAGCCGGAGGATCGAAAAAAAAAACAATTTTTATAAAAGTATTTATTAGAAAATAAAAGAAATTACAATAATTAATTCTAAATTTAGATGAGGCCTAATCGAAGTATGATTATAGACTAAATTAAAATTATTACACATATTTGTCAATGTTGTCGTCATCGAAATGCACTGTTTGCAATTAAGTGTTTCTACCCGAATGTAGGGCAGCAACGTCAGCGGTCTTCGTACGGGACGACTACGTAATTTCGGGAGTCAACATTGTTTTGTTTCGGATGCATTTTGTAAACGAATTAACTATACGAATTTCATACAGTCCACCGTTCAAATTTCAGGTGTAGGACAATCGGTCTCACACTCGAATAGATTATGCGATTTAGTTATACGATCCAAAGTAAACGATTATTATACAAATATTCAATGTTTTGTTTTACCGCGTATCACGTCATTCTTGCCGCCCGTGAGTATTGATGCTGATTCTATACGAATTCCTGATAACATTGAACTTGCCGATCCTACTTATTATATTCCATCCGAAGTCGATTTATTAATAGGAGCGGACTTATTTTGGGAACTTTTAAACGATAATAAAATACGATTAAAATGCGGTCCTTTCTTACAGGACTCGAAACTTGGATGGTTGCTTTCCGGGCCTATTTTTACCAATAAATTGCATAACAAAAATAACATTCAATGCAATTTTACACAAACACTCGATTTACAACTACGCCAATTTTGGGAAATAGAAGATTTAAGTAATTCTAATGCGAATATTCTCACTAGTGATGAGCGTAGATGCGAACAAATATTTATTGAAACTACTAAACGCGAATTAGATGGTAGGTTTTCGGTAAGCATACCTTTAAAAGAGTCAACTAATTTGTTAGGTGATTCATATAAAACAGCCTATAAACGTTTTATTTCTTTAGAAAATAAATTAGAGCGTATGCCTCAATATAAACGTATGTATTCAGATTTTATTCGAGAATATCGCGAGTTAGGTCACATGGCAAAAGTAGATAAGTACAGTGGGCAACATAATTTTCTACCTCCTCCTACCTACATCGATGAGTTAAAACAAAAGGATCTGTGGTGGCACGGGCCAACTTTTTTGCAATGTTATGAATTGCCTCAAACAAATCAGACTGTACCAGTAAGTAACAACTTACCGGAACTTAAAGGCAAAACAATCAGCGCAACATGTACAACATTAGATACCTTATTCGATTTTAATAGGTTTTCATCTTTTAATAAAGTCAAGCGGGCCGCAGCGTACGTACTTAGATTCATTCACAATATTCGCAACAGCCGCGCTCAGAGAACGGTTCGTTATCTGTGAGCGAGCTGCGGGAGGCTCAGGTACTTATTACGCGTTCCGCGCAGATGCAGTCATTCCCTACGCTTTATAATTGTTTACGAAATAACACATCTTTACGAAATGTAAAGAGGCGAATAAAGTTTTAGGATTAAACGTGTTCCTAGATGATAACAAATTGATTCGTGTAGGTGGTAGGTTATCCGAATCGTCTGGTTTTATTTATAATAAACGACATCCTATGTTATTATGTACCAAACACAACTTCACGCGGCTTTTATTTAGAGATCAACATCGAATTCTACTTCATGCTGGACCTCAACTCTTGTTGTGCACTATACGTGAAAATTGGTGGCCGTTATCTGGTAGAAATCTTGCTAGGAAGACCGCTCATGAATGCGTGACGTGTGCGCGTATAAAAAGTCAAACATTGACACCTTTGATGGGTAATTTACCTAAAGAACGATTAGAAGCCGGTTTTCCATTCGCGCGCACTGGCGTAGACTATGCGGGGCCAGTTTACGTATTGAACCGTAAGGGCCGAGGTTCGAGGTTGGTGAAGGCATACATTTGTTTGTTTATTTGTTTTTACAACGAAGGCTATTCATTTAGAATTAGTAAGTGGCTCATCCACAAATGATTATATTCTTGCTTTGAAAAGATTTATATCTGGACGAGGAAAACCAGTGGAAATATTTTCCGACAACGGAAAAAATTTCGTTGGTGCGTAAAAGAGTTTCCTTTATTGTCACAAAGTAATCTCGATAAAATTATTGATTTTACTGCCAGTGATGGCATAAAATTTAGTTTTATACCCCCTTACGCTCCACATTTTGGAGGCCTATGGGAGGGAGGAGTGAAATCGTGTAAACATTTTCTTAGGCGCACAGTAGGTAATGCTAGATTGACTTTTGAGGAATTTTATACTGTATTAGCACAAATCGAAGCAGTTCTTAATTCCCGTCCTCTTAACGCTATGTCCTCTGATCCTACTGACAACCTTCCCCTTACCCCAGCCCATTTCCTTATTGGCCGACCGTTAACCGCTCCAGCCTGCGCTGATATCACTGAGACACAGATGAACAGTTTGAAACGGTACCACCGGGTCGAGCAACTCCGACAACTCTTTTGGAAACGCTGGTCAATGGAATACGTAGCAGAGCTCCAACGAAGAACCAAGTGGCAAACGGAAGCAGATGATATAAAACTCGATACTCTGGTCTTAATCAAGGAGGACAACCTGCCACCCCTCAAATGGCGCTTGGGGAGAATCATCCGAGTTTTTCCTGGAAAAGATGGGATTTCAAGAGTAGCCGAAATTCGCACAGCGGCTGGGACAATTCAGCGAGCATTCTCTAAAATATGCCCGCTACCACTACCTACTTCAAGCGATAATTAAACGATAACAAAGATGACATCATCGACCCAAATGACATCGATGACTGTCACAAAATCAACTTCATTCTACACCCTTGTTGGAAGCTTGGAGCTTCCAAGGCCGGCGGTATGTTAACGCCATCCTGCGGCGAACAGCGGCAACCACCCCTTCAACGGCGCGCCCGAGGGGCGCGGGGAGCGGAGGACGCAAAATCAGCAGCCGCGGGCGCCGCGGCACGCTCTCTCACATCACCCTTGGAAGACGATCGCTTACTTGTACATATTATCAGATATTTGTAATTCGGAAATAAATAAGAATTTCAACGATTAATAATAATTCTTCATTGGATTGACCTGCCCCAGCCCCAGCACACACGCCATCTCAACACCGTGGCAGGCTTTAAGTAAGGCAACACTATAACAAGTAGATATAAAAATAAGATCATCCATGTAAAGTGTATGCTTTGTTGGTTGTTCTTAAAATAAATAAATCCAGTGTTTGCTGAGTGGTTATTACAATAAAGCGACTGACATCTTCGCAATCTCTAAACAGGGGAACCAGACAAACTTAACTCTGATGCTTCGCCATTAATGTGCCGGCTCCATCGGAGTGATACCACGGTCTCTCAGAAAACAGACGTAAAGCAGCACTGTGCTGAGTTTCACTGAGTGAGGCCTAATCCGACGAAAAGTGGGGTTCAAAGGTTGACAGCGCACTTGTCACTCCACTGGTGTTGCAGGTGTCAATGGGCGGCAACAGTCACTTACCATCAGGTAATGATCCGTCTGTTCGTCTTACATGTATCACATTAAAATAAACTGCATCGTGGTTACACGTTCAGGATCTTGATCTATAAAATTGTGATTTTCAAACGGATACCGTTTGAAAAGCTTTTCTTTTCCTCACTATCATTCCATCCCAATCATCTCGATGGATGGCGGTCTAATATTGTGTGTTTCTCCCGGAACTTTCTCAGTTCTGTGGAACGGTTTGTCTGCGGTAGTATATCCCGACAGCTATGACTAAGGGACCTTCAAGAGAAGAGCGTACTGCTAAATGATAAATGTTCATTTAAAAACCATATGTTTTACAAGTTGAGTGTAGACTTTCTCTATTAAGTACAATAGCACCTGTGTGAGAGAAAGTCACTCTTCCTTAGCTTAAATTACAGTTACTAAAAACCATTATCTTAATATCTCTTAAAGAAGGAACTTACATTTATTAAAATAAAACTTTTTAGTTTTAAGCCCCTAGTGTGTGTGTGTGTATGTGTGAGTGAGAGTTATGAGAGAATTTGAGATATTTTAAATCTAAAATTTAATACAAATTTTTGTTGCATAATAATCTATACATATATGGGTCGAGTGAAAAGTACATTTCGAATTTTCCAGACATAGCTCGGGTTTGTGATCACCAATCCGCATTTGGTAAGCGTGGTGATTAAGCCTAATCCCATCATAGTAGCGACAAATTGATTTCTATGATCTAGGCCTTTGCCCGGCAGTGAGACAGTTTATAGGCTGATTGAAAAAAAAAATCTATACACTTCAGCTAATTGGTAAGTTCTGATTTACATTCCCGTTCTGTCATTAAGTTTATATTAAGCAAAATAAACAAAAGTTTATATTAAGCCTTTTGTTTATTTTGTTATAAATTTGTGGTGCCAAATGTGAAAACTGGTTTTGAGCAAATCGGGTGCGAACATATGGTATAATGTACTACTTTATGTTTTCTTCTCCTCATTGTTTGATCCTGGGAAAATCCTATTGACTTATGTATTTTTAATAAATCATGTAACACGTATAATCTTTTTACTGAGAGCAAGTCAGCATTCAAGTATAAGATTGGGGTAGGGAATCACCTTTTCATAAAATACATTACTTTAATCAACGCTCTCTGTGCACGTTCAACCTGTTAAATGTTTGTCTTTAGTGCTCCTCCCCATAATGTAATGCAGTAAGTAATGATCAACTGTGCTAATGCAATGTAAATTTTGTTAAGGAGCTTTTTATCTTTTTTTTTTTTTACATAATAGCGGACAAACGAGCAGACGGCACACCTGATGGAAAGTGATCACCGCCGCCCATGGACATCTGCAACACCTGAGGTATCACATATGCGTTGCCGGCTCTTAAGAAAGGAGCACACCCTTTTCATGAAGGTCACCAAGTCGTATCTGTTCGGAAACACCACGGATGACAGCTGGTTCCACAGTTTTACTGTGCGTGGTAGGAAATGACGTGAGAAACGCACTGTCTTCGATCTTTAAATATCCAGATAAGTTTTCGCAACCTACCAGAGACAAAATCAATATGTGAGTGCCAGTTCAGTCTTTGATCTATCAATACCCCAAGAATTTAGTTTTTTAGATTTTATTTATAATAGGGAAGGTACAATCTTGATTTAGGGTACGGTCACAAAAATGAACTTTAATTTTAAATAATAGATCCGGTTGATATTTATCTTGAATTGAAAAGCATATAAAGTTGTTTCTTGTTGAATTTAGTGTAAGTAGATAAAGAGTCAACCATTCAGCAATTTTTGATAGGTCATGTTCAGCTTCACTCGTTATACTGCCCCAAGAAATCTCCAGTAAATATCACTGCGGTGTCATCGGCATATGACAATATCTTAGTGTGTGGGTTTCTTCATGTTGCAGAGGTCATTTATAAAGACTAAGAATAGTGTCGGTCCCAACACACTTCCGTGCGGGATACCGCAGTTTACACTTTCGATTTTTCTCACTGTTTGGCCAAGTCTTACTCTCTGGGTCCTGTCGTTAACGTAACTCTTTAGAAGTTCAAGAGGAGTGCCTCTAATGCCCAAGTGCTCTAGTTTTTGCAGAAGGATAGGGTGGGAGACCGTATCGATTACCTTTCTTAAATCAAGGTATACTGCTAGGCACTTATTTTTATTGTCAAAGCCTTCAGCAACCACAGGCGCCAGCTCTGCCACAGTATCTTCTGTTGACAAACCCCTAAGATAGCCAAATTGTGACTTTGACAAGATATCGAATTTGTCTATGTAATTTACGTAGTCTTCTTTAAAAAGGCCAGCAACACATTCGCAATCTCTCTGATTTCGCGGATGTTCATGATCGGCGTTGATTACTTTCCACCAGGTGACTCGCTTGCTTGTTTTGTCCGCCTCTAGCATAAAAAAAACATTTACCTTAGCGCCGAACTAATGGTAAAATATATGCACAAAAAATCCTAAAACCTACAATCCTAAAACCTGCCTTATATTTGTGGACCAGTTCCGTTCTTGTCCACAAATCTACCACGTAAGATGATAAAACCACTGTGAATTCAAAAACGAGTAAACCACCTTTCAAACTTTACTTAGTGAACTGGTGATATTATTTTAGCACGCTTTCCTATCTACGTTAATGTACTTTTTATCATGAATAATGGTTAGAAAACTACGTGAAAACTCAGCGAGTTATTAAATTCTACTTGTTCTAGTTAAAGATAGGAACAGGTTGGTTTGTATGGAAGACACGCGGAATTTTCACATCAAACCACCCGCAAGCGATTGACAATCGATTCCATCCCCATCATCTCGATTGATAGATGTCTAACACTGTGCGTTTCTCGCGGAACTTTCTACCATGTACCTCAGTTTGGTGGAACGGTTTGACTGCGGGAGTATTTCCCGACGGCTATGACTTAAGGACCTTCAAGAGAAGAGCGTACTCTTTTTTAAAAAGGCCGGCAACACATTAGCTATCCCACTGATTTCGCGGATGTTCATGAGCGGCGTTGATTACTTTCTATTAGGTGACTTGTTTGCTCTTGTTGCCATTCATAAGTGTTCTGTATGGACCTAAATTAAATAAACAATTTTCATTTCATTTCATTTCTTTTGTCCGCCTCTAGCATAAAAAAACACTGTATCTCATTTTTGGACGTAAAGATAACAACTCTGATAAAAAAATCATTATTAACATCCATGCGTACGTGGCTGATCTTCGATCGGCCGCAATATTATAGTGCTCAAGTGTGTGCGATGAGACAAGTACACTCTCTATTTTCTAACCCTCATATTTCGATGGGACACCAGAGTGACATGACCGAAGAGGATTCAGCCGCAAGAACTTTCCTTGTAACGAGGGTACAAGACTGCTAACTCTCAGATCATGGGCTGACAATGAGGATTACTTAACAGAAAAACTCAGATACAAATTTTGGCCCAACCCGGCGGATCGAATACGCCATCAAGACAGTCAATAGTAATATAATGTGGAGATAATCAATAATAATGTGTACTTTTTACCCGACTACGGCGAAGCAAAAAGGAGGGTTATGATTATGACCTGTATGTATGTATGTTCATCTATTCCCTCATAACTTCTAAACTAGTTATCATATTTTAACAAATGAGGTGTCGTTAGAAGCGTCTTAATTGTCTCCTGGTCAAAGGTTACATGACGTTACGTTAAATTGACTACAGCACCCTCTAGGGGACTTAGAGTAAGGAACTAAAAAAAATTGCTTGGCGGTACCGTGTGGGGTATCAAATGAAAGAACTTTTTAAGCACATTTCAAATATGTAATTTTGTTTACATAACTAAAAATATGTTAAATAAAAATAAAGTTTAAATACTTAAACCCGACTACCAAAAAAACACGCTCTAAAAAGTACGAAACAAGAAAACTGTCTCTGCTGAAATTATTATGCCGTATTGCCTTGGTCGTATGCCACCTATTGTAGCAAAACAGATGCATTATAATAATAAAATAAAATCAATGTGGCATACGACCACGGCAATACAGCATAATAATTTCAGCAGAGACAGTTTTCTTGTTTCGTACTTTTTAGAGCGTGTTTTTTTGGTAGTCGGGTTTTAGTTTTTAAATTTATTTTTTTTGTATATTTATCATCATCAGTTTTATTCCCGCTGCGTCTTTATCCAACACCTCGGAACTTGAGGTTCGCTTTCTTACTATACATAATTCAATTAGCAAGGTCCTTAGCATGCATAATGAGGATTAGAAGTAATGTCTTTCCTCGCGACGTCACTTCTGTACATCTAATTAATCTATGACTTAAAGTAATCAACGGCAGTGAGCAAAGCTGTTTAATTATAGCTAAATTTGCTCTCATCTATTATGCCTCGTTGGCTGTAGTTGCACACGGATACACACTAAAGCCTGCTAGCATGAAAATAAGGAAATCATAGAAGCATTAATTTATAGTGGCTACAGATATTCAGGAATCTACAGAGCGATGAGCCGGTTGTTTGAGTTCGAGCATACACCTCTGGAGTTTTCAAATCTATGTGGAGGAAACCTGCAGGTCTCGGATGGTTTCCCAAAATTAACGATACCTACAGTATTTGAGATAATGATTCGGAACTGTAAACTAGATCCAGTTGGTCTGGTTTCCCTATCTGGGTTGCTGAGGTCAGACAGTAGTCGCTTCATTACAATTACCAGACCTGCCGAATTCTGTATCATGGTCTAAGCGTACCCTGGGCTCTGAAGCAACAGCTTTGGGCTCTACTGTGAATAACACGCAAAGAAGATTCATCATCATCATCATATCAGCCCACATCCTCCCACTGCTGAGTATAGGCCTCTTCTTTATCACGCCACTCCCTTCTGTCCCCTGCCAGCCTTATCCATTGTTTCCCCACTGCCGTCACAATATCGTTACAAGTTTAAAATAATTAGATAAATAATTGAGAAATTATCTGAGATGTGCAGGTTTCCTCAGGTTTTCTCTCCTCACCACAGAGCTAGTAATAGTAGAAATATATACATAGATTTGAAAAATCCAGAGGACCCTGGAGAAGACCGTGGGAGAGCCACGCTTCGGCATGAATGGGCCGGTTGATCGGACTGATACCACGGCCTCACAGAAAACCGGCGTGAAGCAGCACTGTGCTGTGTTTCGCGGCGTGAGTGAGGGTACCGGAGGCCCAATCCGGGGAAAGGGGGAATTAAAGATTGGCAGCACTTGTGACTCCACTGGTGTCGCGGGTGTCCATGGGCGGGGGCAATGGCTTACCATCAGGTGCACCGTCTGCTCGTCTGCTACCAATCACATAAAAAAGGAACATGCTTCGATTTTGTAGCCCCCCTCCACACACGTACTTGCTTCTCCTTCTGAAATAAAAATGTTGACTATCCGGGAAGACAACTGACTACGTTTTTGTGAAAACCGCTCCTTGTGTAACTCTCATTTTCGACTACGCTGTTTTCACGATAGATTAAATTGGCAACGATCTCGGAAAGGTATGATTTTTTATTCTCAACCTTCACTGCGAAGAGATGAATAAAATGGAAAATTCAATTGCATTGGAAGGTACATACAATTTGTGCACTTCCATGTATTGAAGAAGGCAATATCGGTTATTCCCGTTGGCCAACTGTTCACCGAGTGGACAGTGGCGGCACAAATGTTTTAAATACTTCCAGTAGTAAATTGAACTCTTGTCTTCGTCGACCGGGTGGACATCGCATTTATTTTAAAATTAATTCTCGCACTCCTCCAGGAGTAGACACCGGAGACATTCGAGTTGGTCGATTGTCGCCCGTATGGACTGATTGAGTTCACCCATAGGAATACGACATTTTCTTGGGCGTAGTCAAATTTTGTCAGTGTTAAAAAAAGAACATGATTCTTAATAAATCCTTAATTTAATGATACATTTAAAGGTATTTGGTAAATTCCAAAATATTCTACTGAACCAAGGGAGGATCTACAACGATACTGTTTATAATGAGAATATACCTGTCGCTTCCAAACAAAAGACAGCACAGCACAAGTGAAAGGGATGGAGATAGCGACCGTGAGAGAGCCACGCTTCGTCATGAATGGGCCGGCTTGACCAGAGTGATACCACGACCACACAGAAAACCGGAGTGAAGCAGCGTCTGCGCTGTTTGCTGTGTGAGTAGGGGAACCGGACGCTCAAACCATGTGTGAGTGGGGGTTTTAAGGTTGGAAGCGCTCTTGTGACTCCACTATTGTTGCGGGTGTCCACGGGCGGTAAATGGTTACCATTAGGTGATTCGTCTGCTTGTCTGCCTCCTATCACATAAAAAACTGCACTTGAGGCTAGAATCTCTCGCTGTCGTAATAAAAAAGAAACAAACCCAATCTCGTATTGCTGCACAAACCGTTGCATACAGAGTGGTGCAATTTCGAGTTCGTGAAATGTCTCGCGTCTTATTGCACGCTGAATGGAGCGATTGAACTAAGCTAGTTCTACATCTGTTGGGTGAATTTAAGTGAACAGAATAAAGGAAGTCTGGTTATAATGACGATTTTGTCTTTTTATATTTGCAACCCTTTAGCGGCACCAGAACAACTGAATCCTGACTACACAATTCAATTCAATTCAAAAATATCGTAATTTGCATAGGTTTGTATACATGCAGCATTTTTAAATCGTCACACATTAAAAATTAAAACTATTTATTTGTAAGTAATAATATTCATGTACACACACATAAATGTCAACACATAAGATATACTAAGAAATGAATAAACATATTTAATTATGTGATTCTACACGTTCAGAATAGGTACGTACAGTTACACTTCAACGTACAAAAAATGTCTCTCTTCGGTCAGTTCTTACCTTAATGTCAAACACATTCGGTTCAATATAAATTTAGGATTTTTAAAAGATTGAAGTCTGGTTGTCTGTATCTACCAATCCAGAGTTTGGGAAACTATACGAAACACGAAGGTTTCTTCAAAATGTTCTAGCTCACTACCTTATAGATTTGAAAGATTCAGTAGTGGGTGCTAGGAAAATACATATAAAGGTTACCTTCAAACCTTTAAGAAAAGAGCACTTGTAACTCTGGTATTGCAGGTGTCCATGTGCGGCGGTAATCGCTTGCCATCAGGTGATTCGTATGCTCGTCTGCCCCCATCTCATAAAAAAAAGTTACTTTTGCAGTACTGTGACAGTTCCTACCAAATGCATTCGTGATGCCTGTGTTGCAGGTGTCCATGGGCGGCGGCAACCACTTACCAGCAGGTTATCCTGCTACTGACTGCTCGTTTATCGGCCAGTTTGTTCGCCAAATTATAAAAATAAAACAGATAGTAGTACTTTTTTTATGAAAAAGTAATGGATTCGAGTCCATAATTCTAGAACTCTGAGAGGAGGCGTGTTGTAAAACTTGCCACTAACACCTGAAGTGATGACCACGACTACCCTGTCAAAAGTGACACAGACAGAAGAATTGATTAGTCAGCTATCGATATCGATCTCGAGCTGTGATCGAAAGTATCGATAGTCCTGTCAAAAGGACTGTGTTTCATCTATATTAAAACTATCGATAGTTTGGCACCACTATTTGATTGTTTGTGCAACGCCCGAGCTGAGATCCTGATGAGCTCAGACAAACACTGCTCACTTAGATTCGCCTCTGTCGCAGATGCCATTTTGCTTTGGCAATTTAGATTAATAAACATCCCAGTACGGTCTATGTCTGTGATTAGTTGATGTAAAATGCAAATATTGTTCCTTATGTAATTAACGAGTAAACGAACTTACCTGTATGTGAAGTTCTATCATAATTATACGATGTACCTCGTCCGAGTAGATACAAAACTCCCACCCTCTCTACTACCCATACAAGCCTAAGAAACGTAATAATTAATCCTTTAACTCTAAACTTAATGACGTAACTATGAGATCGGGGTGACAAGTAATAAAAATGATACCATGCTAAAAAAAGTCGTGTAAAGTATCGTGTCAATACCACTACTTTGCAACGTGTTTTTGACCCATCGGCTTGCAAAATGAAATATTTCCGTATCTGAATGTTTTACTGTTTTGAATGGGTAAGTCTGCATAACCGGTTTTGCAAATTCTAATTTATATCCATCAATCCAAGTCCTTCGTGAGAAGCAACCTTTGATGACGAAATTCAGAAAGTTATGCAGCGTACTTTACCGGGTCTAGCGACGGCGGGTTTGTTTGGGCGGAGGTAACAATGGTTGCGACGAGCTGGCGTGGGTCTGATTGCGGTTGAACCGCATGTGAGGGCCCGGCGTCGACGGCGAAGGGCTAGCGTTCCCTTGGTTCCGCTAAGGGTCTTGTTGTCTGCACGCTGGAGCCGGGCCTTTCCAGTTTAAATTCGTTGTTGTAGAATTAGAAGCTGATGGCTTAGGTTTCGGTTGATACTTAGGCTTAAGTTCCGACCCTGATTTTGAAACAGCCTTCACCAACTATAATGTTTCAACCGAATATTCAACAAACAAAGTTTTGATCAATTTTTGTGTTTTGAAAATGATCCTTGAGTTCATTTTTGATAGAAAATGTGGCGAAATTGCGCCTTGACTTGAATGGATCCGAATGTTGAATGTCGCATAAAATTCTGGCAACGTCCATAAGCTGCTTAAGGCGTTCGTTAAATTCTTTGCGAATTTATTTGGTTAGTCGAAATGTGCTTGAGCATATTGGCAAGTTCGTTATGTATTTCCAGGATATCTGACTCCAAGATGTCAGGGAGAGGAGCTTGATCTCCTAATTCCGTGGCCTCAGCTGTGTTTCTCCACTCCAAGGCTGTGGACTTGGACTGTCCAGTAAATATCCGACTATTTTTGAAGTAGCTACGTTTAAATGCCCAATAAAGTATTATTGTATTCCGATGGTCTATTTTAATTTTTTTGTTATAGGTGGGTACCTTGATTTGTCTAGGTGGATCAGATCCAAAAACTGTCCAGAGAGAGTAATTGAGCCGGCGAGACAGTCCCAGAAACTGCTCTAACTGGCTATTTGGCTTTGCATGGGTCAGTCCCATAAACTGCCCTGAGTGCAAATTGGTTGCATACGATTGATGTTATGCAACTACAAGGTACTAAGGTATCCAACCTTGATTTGTCTAGGTGGATCAGTCCCAAAAACTGTCCAGAGAGAGTAATTGAGCCGGCGAGGCAGTCCCAGAAACTGCTCTGAGTGGCTATGTGTATTTTTTTGTCTGTGACATTCCTAAAGCTTCTCTAAAAGTCGACATATTTACATCTACTCGGACGAGGTACAAGTATAATTAATGATTAAACGAACTTACCTGTATGTGAAGTTCTATCATAATTATACGATGTACCTCGTCCGAGTAGATACAAAACTCCCACTCTCCCTACTACCAATACATGCCTAAGAAACGTATTAATTAATCCTTTAACTCTAAACTTAATGACGTAACTATGAGATCGGGGTGACAAGTAATAAAAATGATACCATGCCAAAAAATATTTTATTAAAACAAATAAATACATTTCTTTAAATAATTATTACAGTGAATCTCTAAACTCAGTGTATGAGTGGTGTCACTTGCGTGTAACTACATATTTACATCTACTCGGACGAGGTACAAGTATAATCTTATCTATCTTCTTCTATATTTTAAAGATAAAAGATAAGGATAAAATGATTGAATTTGAATAATTGATTTATAACGGAACGTAGTGTTTTCCCTGTGCCATTTGAAAGAAAACTCAGATTTTCTATCGTTAATGAGTCAGATTTTTAGATTATGTTGTGATATTGTCAACTCAATGAACGGCGGCGGCCATTTTGGTCAAAATGACGCAATTAAAATAAGAATATTGAATTTCTAAAAAAATATTGAAATAAGGGTCGATTCAACCAATTTTATTGCGATACTTAATTTTAATCAACATTTTATCTTTGACATTGAACTATCTGGATATGAAATACCATATGTAAATATTCTTAGTGGTACATACGCAATAAATCTCAAATAATATGCATCTCATTCATTTGAAAAATAACAACACTCGCTTGACGTGTCGAAACCACGAAGAACGAAAGTCGTTACGTCACCAAAAGGAATTACTAGTTCTTGGTCTCTAATGCAATATTTTGCACGAAATAGTAATCGTGATTCGATGATAAGATGGTCGCCATACCGATTACTGATTTATTGCGATTGTTTTTGTCAATGGGATGAGCAAAACTTCCGATTAGCGCATTATGCAATTCTTATGCATTATGCATAAGATATCTTTTACAAATTTTATGGTTAATAACTATTTTAAGTTACTGTTCAGATTAAATGAGAAAGTTTAAAACTTGTTATTTTTGGACAATAAGAACCCAAAAAAAGTTAGTGCTTTTTACAACTTAATATTTGTATTTGTACAAAGATGGATGCATGATACGAAACGTTTGAACTGTTCTATTCACCTTCAGATACTGAATGGACTATAGTACTCTGAAACATAAAATTCATTCATTCTGTATTTGAAGTTATATGGCGTATACCCGTTTTACCCACTGATGTATCCTACCCTATTCGTGCTCGGAATGGTGGGATATAACAAATTAGAGGCTAGACGGGGTCTAAACCTAGCGGTGTATCTGCTAAAAGTCCTTCGGGGGCAGGTGTACCACCCAGGCGTGCTGCAGAGCATGACGCTTTGCGTGCCGGACAGGTACGTCTGGCGCCGACGGCGGCCGCCTCTATTCGCAGTCCCGCACGCACGGACCAATATATTAAAGGAAGCGCCACTAACACGAGCATTGCGCACATTTAACGAGGTCGATGAGACAGTCGACGTGTTTAGCTGCTCTTTGACTGAATTTACAAAGGCTACTTTATTTACAATTTGTTATAGCACAAAATAAATTAGGTTAAAAAAGTAATCTACACTATCGCATTGGGGAAACCTGTAATGTTAGTTGTAAGATTTTGAATAAATAAATAAATAAAAAAAAACAAAACAACTCGACAGATGTTAAGGGTCATGACGTTTGTAAATATGTTTCAATTGATAGAAACAAAGTGAACCTAAGTATATAAATCTCAAAAGATACTATCTGTTATAATTTGCCTTTTGAAGTCTTCAATAAAAAGCTCAAGAAATCATGACTAACGAATCATATCGAAAGCTGGATTGAGAAATAATCAAATAAGAAAAAAACAAGAGCTTTCCTTAAAAGCTCTTGTTATACAGTGCTCTGATAGTGTCCTACAGACAATACCTACGAGTAGGTCAATGGAGTATTTGTTAGTTTTCCTGCCTTACGCAACGAGAGTAATTGGTTCTCACTGTGAACACACAAATTTTGTGGGGTGAACTCGTTTTGTGTTTTATGTGCCTACAAATTTTATTACACGCAATCTTCTTTCCATTTCCATCTCTGATATTATGGCCTCAGCAATTTAACCTGATGCAGTGCATGCGCTATATTTTGCCACGTGAGAGTACAGGCCCAATTCAGAAGAAGGGGAAAATGTTGGCTTTGCATTATCATCGTAGTCATAATATGTGAGCCCAATATATTTATTAATTTATAGAGGGTGCTCCCTTAATCGACATACACACGTGTTGCGGAAGTCTATGGGCGGCAACAAGCGGTACTATAAGGTTTTCCATAACACCGATGGATTCTGATCTCAATTCTAAAGAGTATCAAAAGGAAGTGTAGAGTCGCCGTTCGGTATCTATCTGTTCCGAAATAATCACCAAGTATACAATGCGATTTAAGTTGACATTTTTCACATGAATTTTTTTGCAAATTATACTTGAGTAAATAACGCGCTAAAAATTTCATAAGAATGTTAAATATATTTTGCAGTAATATTTACACTGGATATTTTAGATGTAAATATAACTATAACGCCCTGTTGGTCTAGTGGTTTAAATTCACTGATCTCGGGGTCCTGGGTTCAATTCCCGGGTCGAGCGAAAAAGTATATTTCAAATTTTTCGAACAAAGCTCGGGTTTATGATCACCAATCCGCATTTGGCAAGCGTGGTGATTAAGCCTAATCCCATCATAGTAGCGATGACTTCATTTCTATGATGGAGGCCTTTGCCAGTTATCATCATCATTAGCCCATTTAAGTCCCCACTGCTGGGGCACGGGCCTCCCTCAATCACATGAGGGGTAATTGCCATACTCACCACGCTTGGCAGACGGGTTGGCGAGGGTTTTGATATAAATGCAGAGTTTTCCTCCTCTGGGTGCTGATGATCTTGCCAGCAGCTTTACCTTAGTCGCCTTTTACGACACCTCGGTAAGAGTGAGGGTGGCCTATTCTACTCTGCCGGGACCACACGGCGTGACAGTGGCGGCGGGACAGTTTATAGGCTGATACTTTACTTTACTGTACTTATATTACCGACCTATGAGACCGAAAAAAATATGCTAGATTGACGGCCAACCTTCGCTCGTCGGAGAGGCATTTTAAGAAAAGATACCTATAATATTGATGAGACTGTCGCCAGCTCATTGTAAATCCAGCATCGCATGACATTGTCATGATACTTACACACTATTCATTTTGGACTGCCTGGACATGATTGATTATATATTTTTTTCTTTTTATCTGTATATATTTTTTATTTTGTGCTAAATTGTGTTTACAACTCCTGGATGTCCTGTGTTGCGATGTCTATAAAAATATATTTTGGCAGACCGTGCCACGGCATGAATGGACCAACTCGACCGGAGTGACACCATCGCCTCACAGAAAACCGGCATGAAGCAGCACTGTGCTGTATTTTACTGAGCGAGTGTGGGTACCGGAGGCCCAATCCGGAGGAAAGTTTGTTGGCAGCGCACTGGTGTTGCAGGTGTCCATGGGCGGCGTTTGCCATCAGGTGCTCCGTCTGTTCGGCTGCCACATATCACAAAAAACTAATTATGCTTTGACTTCCAAATATTATCGGCCTAGGAACTCGTTCAGTTGTTAGCTACCTGGAATGTGGAAGATGGGAACTACATCTGATATGAACACGAGATGAAATTTTTAAGTGCGTTATTTACCTAACAATGCGACTTCCTCAGGACGTGCTCTTTGATTGAAATGTATAATTCCGCCACAATGTGAACCTACGTGAATCACGTACGGAACCGGGGATGGCCGATTTAAATAATACGCCCCGGAGGGAGACGTTATTGAGAAATAGAATCGGGAGAAGTCACGTTAATGCTGGGACGAACGGGGACTTACGCTGTGGTCCAAGACACAAAAGCCGTGTCTTTTTCATATTCATCGTCATTATCAGCCCATTTAAGTCCCCACTTGCTGGGGCACGGGCCTCCCCCAATCATATGAGGGGTAATTGCCATACTCACCACGCTTTGCAGACGGTTTGGCGAGGGTTTTGATATAAATGCAGAGTTTTCCTTCTCTGGGTGCTGATGATCATGCCAGCAGCTTTACCTTAGTCGCCTTTTACGACACCTCGGTAAGAGTGAGGGAGTAAGAGTGCGGGGCTTTTTCATATTAATTTGCTTAAAAAAGGCACGCAAACAGATAACCGTGAATTTAACAGCCATGTAGTTAGTACAATATTAATTTATCTAGAGAGCATGATCCATTAAATCATATCCTAAATATATTCTCTTAAACTTTTACTAACATTAGAATAGTTATTTAAAAATTTCAATCGTGAGTTGCCGTGTGGTCCCGGCAGAGTAGAATAGGCCACCCTCACTCTTACCGAGGTGTCGTAAAAGGTAACTAAGATAAAGCTGCTGGCATGATCATCAGCACCCAGAGAAGGAAAACTCTGCATTTATATCAAAACCCTCGCCAACCCGTCTGCCAAGCGTGGTGAGTATGGCAGTTATCCCTCATGTGATTGAGGGAGGCCCGTGCCCCAGCAGTGGGGACTTAAATGGGCTGGTGATGATGATGATGATGAATCGTGAGTATGGTATCGTGATTTATTTGTCAAATGTCTGGAATCCAGTGATTCGAAAATGTAGCAACCGTAAAACTAAACAAAGTGTAATTTAGCGGTCAGATATTGTGAGTGTTGTGTGTCGAGAACAGGTGAGAGAAAATTTGTTAGTGAACAGTGGAACCGCAGGTGCGCGTAGTAAAAGACTGCGAAGGAGGGTATACTGATTTGTATGCCGGTAACATCTTACTCGGAAAAACTTCAGTTACTCCGTGACAATGGCGCTTGCAACAGTACCGAAATATCGGAAACTCACAAATAAGCTACATGGTAGAAAACCCATAAATAACTATTCTAAAGCTACTCTACTATACAAAGTTAAAATCTAAAGTAAAATTAAAATACTTACATTTAAAAAGTATGGTCTTTGTGATGTTACCAGCTCAGCCTTAACCAAGTTGGTAACAGTACTCTTGAACCGAGGAAAGCTCACATTGTACTCGTCTATGGGTCTGCCACTGCGAACCAGTTCGTTGAAAGTGCGATCCATCCTCACTATGGGATTTAAGTTCGAGGTGTTATTTTTGTATGTATTGCTAATGTATGTATGTAGTGGGGATATGGCGCGATCTGTATCGGGTGTTAAAGTAAATGGATGAGAGCAAGTTGGGGGCATCGATGCTAGAATGTATTCTTGTGAAGGGAGAGCAATTGTTTTGTGCTTTATGTGACAGGTAACACTAGAGTAATAAGTGCGCTGCCAAACTTTCAACTCTTCTTCCCCTGTTGGCGGCCACTAACGACTACCGCCATATCATCACCTCATTGGCTATTCCACTACAATTCAAATTGACAGTGTTCTTTATAAATAAATTATTTTAAGATACGGTCATGATACGGCAATATTATTATACTTTCCATCATCATCATCATCAGCCTATCGCAGTCCACTGCTAGACGTAGGCCTCTCCCATTGTTCGTCACTGTGATCTATCCATGGCTTCTCGCATCCAGCTCTTGCCAGCCATCCTGCGCAGATCGTCCCCCCACCTAGCCAGAGGGCGCCCTACATTACGTTTGCCAAGACCCGGTCTCCACTCCAGAACTCGTTTACCCCATCGGTGGTCGGTTCTGCGGCTAATATGGCCAGCTCACTGCCACCTAAGCTTGCTAATCCGGTGAGCAAAGTCGATAACTTTGGTTCTCTGCCACCTCATTTCGGATTCGATCTCGGAGAGAGACGCCAAGCATTGCTCGTTCCATAGCCCGCTGAGCGACCTTCAACTTGTGGGCCAGCCGTACCGTAAGTGTCCACGTTTCGGCTCCGTATGTCATGACGGGTAGGACGCACTGATTGAAGACTTTCGTCTTTAGGCACTGTGGTATCGACGATACGAAGACACGAGATAGTTTTCCGAATGCTGCCTAACCCAACTGGATTCCCCTATTCACCTCATCCTCGAGGTTGTTTTTACCCAATTGCAAAGTCTGTCCTAGGTATACGTTTATTTGGACAACCTCGAGGACGGCACCGTGAATTGCAATCGGTTCCGGTAGAACATGTTCATTGAACATGACCTTGGTATTGGTATTATACTTTAGTTGTCTACAAGTATCTGACACTGTATGTACTAGCTCCTTATTATATCTAGGTATAGCTGCTGCCACCGCTCGAATATTTCAAACAAAATCCGCACCACACTTGACTCTACTGTACGTAACGCCCTACACACCGCCGAAGACAGAAACAAATGTAGGAAATCCATGCGGGAGAAAGTGATGGAGAAGCGAGGTCACAACCCTCAGCACTGAGAGACAACGCAAAGAACCGATGCGATAGAGTGCTGTTTCATTGAGTATCCATACTTACATCCATCATTATCATCATCATCAGCAATTGAGCCTTCAAAGCTATCGCTTGAGAGCCAGGGGTACGCTGAGTTCATCTAACACCTATCACATCAAAAGATACCGTTTCAAACTTTGACACATTTTTTTTAAATATTTATTCTCTGTGTGGGGAAATAGCTTCCCTCAGCATTCTTTACCGCATAGGTACTGCTCTGAGAAACTTTCGAACTATTTCCTGCAGCTGAATTCTGACACTGAATCACAAACAAGCGATTGTCATTCCATCTTCATCTTCTTGATGGACGGCGGTCTAGTATTGTGTGTTTTTCCTCGTACAGTGGCGGACAGGTCAAGCTATACAAAACTGTCAAATTTCCTCAATCGATTTCGAACTCAATGTGTAACAATATAAGGTTTATAATCGAATGAAGATTTTCGCTCGCAGAGCCCATCCGAGACAGACGTGCTGTCAGTTTTTGTGAAATAATCTAATAAATAGTGCGATCAAATTTAAGTCTTACGTACAGTGCATTCAGCTCATATTCGAAAAAAAACAGTGTTCTCAGAACTATTTGAAGATTCGACCTATGCAGAAGGGACACTCCACCATGTTTCACTCACCTAACAAACAGTCCGATTCCGAACTAAGCAAATCTATTGATCCTCAAAATGTTACCCTTCGAAAACGCAAGCATGGTGACGATATTTTCGAGGCATTTAGTGATTTTACCTCTAAAATCATGACTACACTGCATGATTGGAAGTCGGACATTCATACGGACATCACCCAACTCAAAAGTAACGTGGAATCAATACTTAAAACCGACCTTGAAAAACTGAATGGATCAGTCGCTGAAATTAAGTTAGAAATAAACGGCATTCGTCAAGATTATCATGACATGAAAAAATCTGTGAGCTTGTTGGACCTCAAACACAAAGATACTATGAAAAAAATCGAAGACATAGAAAAATCACCGCAATTTACGTGTGATCAAAGTGAGGAGTTCAATAAGAAGACAGAGGTATTGTCGCAAGGAGATAAAAAGGTGGAATCTCTTGAAGCAAGAATCAATGAACTAACAAACGACAATAACCATCTGAAGTTAGAAATTAATACAAATAATCAACGAGACCGAATTCAGAATCTGGAGATTGTGGGAGTTACAAAACATAAGGAAGAAAGCTTAATAAATATTATAATGTCCATCGCAAAACACGCGAAAGTGACCATGTCTCCTGAAGATGTTGTAGATATTGTTGTAGATATTGAAGGCATTTGAAAATAATAATAAGATAAAGAAAGAAATGGCTGAGTTACACACTGAAAATATTTTGTTAGTTGACGAACGAGACCGGTTGTTATCTATCATCAACCAGTTCAAGGAGTGCAGCGAGGAGTACACCCAGGGCCTCAATCGAATGTCTGTCCTGGAGCACGAGCTACAGGAGGCTCATCACACCATAAGCCACCTCCAGTCAGAAAAACAGGACTTTGCCGCTTCCCAAAGCCAATGCCTATTTGAAGAGTTAGTAGGTAGTGTGCCCAGCCAAATAACTGCTTCAAATAGCCAAGAACCCTTCACCATTGATCTTACTTGTGATGATACCTTAAAATCAACTAATAAGGGAAGATTGGCTATGTGCAGCAGAAATAAAATTAAAAAATATGTTAAAATAAATAAATACATTCAAAAAACCCAGAAATTAGTTAAGAAAAATAAATGTTTATGTAATAAGCTTAAATGTATTAAACAAAGAAGGCAATTAGGTGATGAATTGGACCTGTATTCTTTATTAATAGAAAATAACATAATCAATCATGAAAATGACATGAAACAATTTCAATCCGAAATTTTAAAACTTGAGGAGTCATTAGTAGACATGACTCATAGGTACAGTTCAACCAGAAATGAGTATGGAGAACTGATGCTTGCAATGCAGGAATTATTAAATCCTTCCGAGAAAGACAGTATTATATCAAACAATACCCCATCCAATCATCAGTCCCCCACCACCCATAGCAGCCCTCCACCAGCATATTGTAATACCAATAGTTCTGCAACATCAAATTTGAATGATAAACATATTGCAAACAAAAAAATTGTTATGTTTAGTGACAAGTTAGGTAAAGATATGGGACACCTTTTATTTTCTTCCGGACAGTTGATTATCAATCATTGTGTACCGGGTGCATCTTTTTCTGACATAATGAATAAAATTATACAAACAACTTTCCATAAGAATACCTCATTAGTAATTATGGTAGGGAATAGGGGAAATGTAAATAAAAACATTTTGTCTAAGTACCTACACTCTCTTAGTTTATTAGATGTAAATGAAATTGTATTATTTACACTTCCCTATAATAACAGCTTGCCACAGGTAGAAAATACTTATAGATATAATTTAAATATGACATTGAATACTTTGACATATAATGTAAAAAAAATCCATGTTATTGACATAAATAATTATATAAAGTCATACTTTCATTTGACAAAGGATAAATATTATCTTAATAAATACTGTAAACGACTAATAGCAATGTCGCTATCTTATTATTTAGATTGCTCAGCCAAAAATTTGGCTACCATATCTGCTCCTATTGAGCAGAAAAAATATGACATGTGTAATCAGACGTTGGAATTAGTTCCAATGAATTTAAATGTAATTTAGAGACAATAGAGAACACCTCTTGCACACTAGATTTAATGACAAAGGGGAAGTCTGGGCATTTAAATATTGTTCATCAAAATATACAGGGCTTCTCCGGTAAAAATTTGGAATTGGAACTTTTTTTAAATAAAATGAATATACATGTCCTCTGTGTAACTGAACACTGGTTAAGGCAACATGAACTTATTATTAATATTGATAATTATAAAGTCATAAGTGCGTTCACAAGAAAGTCGGCCATTAGGGGTGGGTCACTTATATTATTACATAATTCATTAAAAGCAAAGGAGCGCAAAGACATAGTCGCACTTTCAACTGAACGAACTATTGAACTATCTTGTGTAGAGATTGAACGGTTTATCATTATTTGTGTATACAGACCTCCCTCTGGTAACTACAATAACTTTGAGTCTGCCATGGAGGAGGTGCTGAGAAAAGCAACTAATTGCAACAAGCAAGTAATTGTATGTGGGGATTTCAATATTAACATCTTAGAACACAGTCAAAGCTCGGGTATGCTTCTTAATCTATTTAAATCTTTTGATTTACGCCATCTGTTTAATGACCCTACACGCATTACCCCCACATCAGCTACTTGTATTGATAATATTTTCTGTAATTGTAAGGCAATTAAAAAATCAATAATAAATTTTATAAATTCAGACCATACAGGACAGATAGCTGTTTTTGAACACCGTCATGCAACTGCTTCCTCTTCTTTTGTCTATAGGCCAATCACCACTAGTCGTGTGGAAAAATTTAAGGAAAATGTTGAAAACCACGTTTCCCTGATGCAAGTAAGTAAGTATGCTAATATTGATGAACTATACAATACTTTGTTTAATGTTATTGAAAAGGAGTTTGAAGTAATTTTTACTAAGAAAAAAGTCAAAGTAGACAATACTAAAACAATATTTAGCGATTGGGCTACTAAAGGCATCTTGAAAAGCAGGCGCACTTTATTTGAATTATATGACATTAAAGCTAACTCCAATGATCCTACAATAACTGAACATGTTAGAAACTATTCCAAGCTATTTAAAAAAGTCTGCGCAATAGCAAAAGCTAATTATTTAAAAGATAAAATTAAAAATTCAAATAATAAAATCAAAGCCACTTGGAATATGATTAATAAAGAGACTTGTAAAAATACTACTCAAGACCTCAAGTACTCTATGAAAATTGATAATAAACAACTCAACGAGGACGTAGAAATAGCAAAGGCATTTGAATCTTTCTTTGCTAATATACCTCTTATTACCACTAGTAACTTAAATTCTAGTCCTCAGCTTGCTAATTGTCTTCTTCAATCGAGTGTGGACGAGTGCCTGACTTCTTTTAGTTTCCATCACATCAACCCGGAAACTATACTTAAAACTTTTAAAGAGATCAACGTAAAGAAAACAGAAGATTTGTGGGGAATATCAGTAGAAATATTAAAAAATATAATAAAAATCATTGCCCCATATTTAGCTGTAATATTTAATGAATGCGTAGATATTGGTCAATTTCCAAATCTGATGAAATATAGCAAAGTTCTACCACTTTTCAAATCAGGTGATAGAAGTGACCCATCTAATTACAGACCAATATCCATTTTACCTGCCCTTAGTAAAATATATGAAAAAGTTATATTCCATCAATTATTGGGTCATTTTAATCTAAACAAATTATTGCATAATAAACAATTTGGATTTACTAAAGGCAAATCTACTACTGATGCGGGAGTTGCACTCATCAAGCACATTTTTGATGCATGGCAAAATAAGCAAGATGCTGTAGGTATATTTTGTGACCTATCCAAAGCATTCGACTGCGTTAATCACCAAACATTATTAATGAAGCTACAGCATTACGGCCTCACAGATAGCTCTCTGAGCTTAGTACGGTCATACCTAAGTGATAGAATTCAAAAAGTCAATGTTAATGGAACTAACTCTTCTGGCGCCCTTTTACAGATGGGAGTGCCCCAGGGCTCGATATTGGGGCCCTTACTGTTTATTATATATGTAAATGACCTACCTTACTTTACTAAAAACTTGTGTGACATAGTATTATTTGCAGATGATACTTCTTTGATTTTCAAAACTAATAGACATAAAGATAACTTTGACGATGTAAATAATGCTCTCACTCAAGTGCTACATTGGTTTACTGTAAATAATTTACTTCTCAATGCTAAAAAAACTAAATGTGTCAAATTTACATTGCCCAACGTAAGACAGGTCAGCACTAGGATTAATATGAATAGTCAAAATGTTGAAGTAATTAATTCTACAGTATTTCTAGGCGTCACGTTAGACTCAAAATTACAGTGGGGTTCTCATATTGCAGCCCTGGCAGGGAGACTTAGTTCGGCTGCATATGCAGTCAAAAAAATAAGACATCTGACCGATATTGAGGCAGCCAGACTTGTGTATTTCAGTTATTTCCATAGCGTTATGTCTTATGGTCTGCTGTTATGGGGCTCTGCGGCTGATATTCAAGCTATTTTTGTGCTACAGAAACGAGCTGTTAGGGCCATATACGGACTTAGACCACGAGACTCGCTTAGAAACTTGTTCAAAGAAATTAACATTTTAACATTAGCATCACAGTACATCTTTGACTGTATTATGTATGTATATAAAAATTTAGAAAACTTCCCTCGAAAATCCGACAACCATAACCTAAATACTAGAAATAAACACAAGCTTGCTGTTTCACATCTCAGACTTCATAAGATTGGTAATTCATTCGTAGGAATGAGTATTAAAATATTTAATAAGTTACCACAAAATCTTGTTGATTTACCAATGCCCAAATTTAAAACACACGTTAAAAATTATTTAATGGCAAAAGCCTATTATACAGTTAATGATTACTTAAATGACAAGAATTTGTGGAAATGATAAACTGTTCGCCTACACCCATGACACTGTACTTAAAAAAAATTTGGTGATTAAAAAGAGTAACTGGCGAGTTTCTTGCCGGATCTTCTCGTCAGAATCAACTTTCCGATTCCGGTGGTAGAATCACATTATATTTATTCATTTCTTAGTATATTTTTTGTATCGACATATATGTTTAATAACATGTATAATATACATAGCTATAATTTATATTTTTCATGTATGACGATTTGTAAGAGCTGTATATAAGCCTATGCAAATAAAGCACTTTTGAATTTTGAATTTTTTGAATATAAATCGTGTCTCCCCTAAAACTAAGCAGCCGGGGCGCCCAAAGAATATTGTCGTTAAGTTGAAGTCCAGAATTATTAAGGATAATATTATCTCGGGCTTACGGAAAAACCGACTAACAACAAAAGATCTTGAGCTGCACGGCGAAGTTCGCCCAATATTCGTAAATGAGCACCTTACACCATTTAACAAGTTTTTACTAAAAAAAACAAGGGACTTAGCAAAGCAAAGGCAGTATCAATATGTGTGGACAAGGAACGGAAGAATTTACGTAAGAAAAAACGATACGTCACCACCATTGCAAGTAACACAAGATACCGATCTCCTAATAATAGTATGATTGTAAGACTTATTATACCTATTTGTTTTTGTTATACCGTAATGCATGAAAACTGGATAATAGTTGTCATTAAAATTATATTAGCGCCTGTCCAACACCATCATTGTCACTACTCTTTGACCGTGCATAGATATTCCTCATTAAAAGCAATGACTTGCGAATTGTCGTTACACTATATGCGCTCGAGGCATGAGCGACATTACGCGTGGGCCGACTATTGCTTAGCGCTTAGAATTCGATTCTCATGTCAGTTATTTGTCTTAGTCACTCGTATTTTGGTATTCTATTATCTTATGATACTATATATTAATTCTAAATATGTATTAAATAGGCTTATCTTAAAACAAAAAACTAAACATTTATATTATACCTATATTATAACCCTACGTTCACACTTGCCCGTATATATATTGACCACATCACTAATTATATTACTATTTATATTATATACATACTACAATTTTTGCATTGATTTCTGTAAATATGAGCTCGCACTTTATTCTAGTGAACGAACTGAAGTATCATTGCTACCGAAGGAGCCGTACGCATGTTGCACCTTTGCGATTACTGGACACTACTACCCGCCTATACATTTAGCGAAAATAAATTTACTACTGTGCTGTTATTCTGGTCATAAAATCGTGGCGAATTCGCGCATAGGTGAAGACGAAACAAATCCGTCTGTTCAGTTTACTATCATTGTTTCGTCGTTTACTTTCTATGTACTAGATAAACATTATTTTCTAAGATTTCGTCGTTGCAATGGCTAATACTAATATTAAAATTTACTACCAAAACGTACGTGGTCTCCGAACTAAATGTTTGGACTTAAAACAAAGTTTACTACGAAATAATTATGATGTAATCTTACTAACAGAAACCTGGTTACACGACGGCATATTTGATCGGGAGCTGTGCGACGACAGGTATGATATGTTTAGGGCCGATAGGGACTTGTCCGCTAGTGGTAAAAGCACAGGGGGCGGAGTATTGATAATGACCCATCGCTCGCTCGGTGCCACACGCCGCGACCTCGGCGCCTGCTCGCCTACTGAACTCCTATGGGTTACGGTACCATCTCGCGCGTGTGCTGCCTCAGTTGACCTACACTTGTGCGTGGCTTATGTTCCTCCCAATCCCCGCCATATAGCGCATGATATTAATAAAATAATTGAAAAATTTAATAGTGTAGTGGAAGTCTGTCCTGATGATACATTTTTGTTGGCAGGCGATTTTAATTTGCCAAATATTTTATGGAATTCTGATGGTTGCAGAATATTAAATAAGGGATCAATAGAAACTCAAGACGCCGCCAGATGTCTGATAGATGAACTTGCTTTCTCGGGCCTAAAACAATGCAACCACTTAAAAAACTATGCTGGCAACACTCTAGACCTCGCCTTTTGCAACCTCCCTCTGTGTATCACGCAATGCTCAGTGCCATTTTTAACAGAAGACCGCGCACACCCATCGTTTTATATAGAAATTCCCGACTTATCCCTTACTCCGCTACGTGAGGCTGTAATATCAAAACGTAACTTTAGGAAAGCTGACTACGACCGTGTGAACGCACACCTTATGGAGCAAGATTGGGTAAATATCTTATCTTCGGGTACTGTTGATGCTGCTCTCGATGCTATGTACAAAGTTATATATAACACGCTGGATCCGCATGTCCCTTTAATACGAAAATGTAGTAAAAGAATCTATCCTAAATGGTACTCACCAGCACTAATCAAAATAATTAAAGAAAAAACCAAAGCCCATTTACGATGGAAAAAGTTCGGCAACCGACTGGATTATGATGAGTTTTCATTACTGAGACTAAGGGAGAAGCGTGTTCAGAAAGAATGTTTTAAAAAATTTACATTTACCTGCGAACTTAGTATAAGGGACAACGTAAAAACATTTTGGACATATATTAAAGCTATGAGGGGTGGCTCAGCCTATCCAAAAAACCTTCGATTAGACGGCGTTCAATACACGGAGGGGAAAGACATTTGCAATGCCTTCAGCACATTTTTCAAAAGCGTTTTCGGAGTCCCCTGCGATTCTAATAATTACATCCCGTGTTCTACTGATTCCTCAAATGTGAATGTGATCTCCACGCTGCAAACAGCCACGTCAGAAGTTAAAAACCTTTTGCAAAAATTGGATAGAAATAAAGGTGGTGGCAGCGATGGATTACCTCCATTCTTCTGGTCTAACTGCGCCGAATCTCTAGCCGCTCCTCTAGCAATATTATTTAATCGTTCATTAAGCGAGGGCATCTTTCCCCAGATATGGAAAGCTGCCCATATAGTTCCCATTCATAAAAAAGGCTCGCGATTAGAAATCAAAAATTATAGGGGAATATCTATCTTTAACACCACATCAAAGATGCTTGAGCGGATTGTATATAAAAATATCTATCCGATACTTTCTCAATCAATTCCAGACCAGCAGCACGGTTTCTTAATGGGTAGGTCTACCACTACCAATCTAGCTTGTTTTACAGATTTTGTGCTCGAAAATATGGACGGTGGGGGGCAAGTTGACGTGGTCTATACTGACTTCGAGAAGGCTTTTGACCGAGTTGACCATGTGATGAACAAGCTGAACAAGTTGCAGACCCTCGGAACCCATGGCGACCTGCTGCGGTGGATGGAGTCATATCTCTTAAATCGTTCGCAGGCTGTAGTGATGGGCGGATACCGCTCCGACTTCATATGTGCACCCACGGGCGTTCCACAGGGTTCTCATTTAGGCCCACTCCTATACAATACTTATCTATTCGACATCGGGTCATGTTTCAATCACTGTAAATACCTAATGTATGCAGACACACACATATTATTATTAATCTATATTCTTTGTAATGCATTAATGGAATTACGCTGTTGGTTTTCTAAGAAATAAAAATAAAAAAAATTAAAAAGAAATTCGATAGTTTTGTATAGCTTGATGTGTCCGCCACAGAGATACAGACCTCAGTTCTGTGGAAAGGTTTGGCTGCACCTGTACTTCCCGACGGTACGAATTAAGGAATTTCAAGAGAAAAGCGTACTCATTTCTTAAAGGCCGGCAATCAACGACCTCTGATCTGCGGCGACCCACTTTCTCGTTTGAAACATTATTCACAATACATCGCTTAGAGTTAAGATTTACCATAAGATTGTTTGTAACTTAAACCACCTCTTCAATCGATATTACCCTGAAAGTGCACCGACTAGAGCGCATTAAATCATATTTCACCCTGTTTGTCTACTCGGATGTTTGCGAGAACATTCATATGACTGAACTACTCGTATGCCAGGTTTGGAACTACTTGGGCCAAGATTGAAGTTGGTCTCTTATACCGAAATTTATGCCGGAGGCAGTATGAAAACTCGTTCTTTAGCTCCATAGACTAAAGGTTCTATTACACATACTCTTTCAGAGCATCATGATAAATGAACTGTCCTCATTTGCTATCAATAAGCTATGAATAGATTCTGGCGGTAGGAATCAAACACTCCGCGTGGGATGATGCAATTCAAAGGTTTTAAATAAGTATCTAGTGATTTTTAGTAAACAAATTTGGTGTTTATTTGTGCAGTGAAGTGCCGTAAAGCGATCCTGATTATAAGAATCGTTGAATTGTACATTAATACTGCTATTGTGTGTCGAGTGTCATGTCGTCGTGTGTCGCAAAACACTGGCGTTTTATTGAGTGACTGTGACTTGGACTGACTTGGACTGTTGACTATCCACTTAGTCTCAATAGTTTACTTGACATTGGCAAGATATGTTCGGTTAGAGTCATAATTAAAACAACCCACTAATAATTACCACCCGTTACCACCGTACCAATTACAATCAGTAATTGAATAGAAAGTGCACTTGTGTTTTCGCACACACTTGAGCACTATAAAGTATCCTGCGTGGGCCCAGTCAACTCCAAAAATATGTATACACTTTAGGACATTGTCACAAATATTAATATAAGAAAGTAGACCTCTACTTTCTTATAGGTAAGTATTGTGACAATGTCCTAAAGTGTATACATATTTTTGGAGTTGACTGTACGTGGCCAATCGTTGAGATTGGCTGCCGTAACCGTAATCGGTTGGGGATATTATTCTTTTAAAAGCTTTTCTTTGAATATTAATAATAAATTTTTAAATGTATTCGGTTTGTTAATACTCGGGGTTTTGCTGTTATGCTCAAACATTTGTACATACGATGTGAGGAAAGTCGTGCAAATTCCATTTTGACGCTATGGAAGCGCCCCACATTGTTTTATGAAGACTATTTTTCGGACACGACGTTTTTATCAAAGAAACTGTTACTTTTTATCATTTAAGTGTTTGATTAGCAATCCCCATTTATTTAGCGTGCTTAGTTTTTGAGATATATATTTTTGAAAATCGTATTTTTTTTTGTATGATAATATTAAAAACAAAAAATACTCCTAAAGTAAGCATGATAGGCATTAACAATGTTAATGGCATTATTGGAACTTATTATGTTGCATATTTTAGAGAAGAAATTAATCTCGAAATTTGAATACTTTGAGAAATAAACGACTTTTTCGTTTTTTAGTTATTATTTTTTATCTCGATTATCTCGCCGTATTGGGAAAAGTTACTTGAACTAAAATATTGTCTTTTATTTCTTCTACACAATAAAAAAAAATCATACCCCAAATCCATGGGACTTAAAAACCGCAGCGATTTACAATTTCATCCGTATATTATGACGACAGGGTTGTCACGTTCTTAGATAATAATTTATATCCGGGTCATATTTAATTTCACCAAAAAAGTAGCATTTTAAATATATAATATTATCAGTCAATAGTTTAATTATCTGATGTAGTACATACACTCAAAGAGACGCATGTATACTACATGACATGCAGAAGTAAAGGTCAAGCCACTTGAAGCCAATACCTGTTACAAGCGAATTGGCTCAGTGTATTGCTTGACACAGCCATTTCGCTACGATAAGAACTGGCTATATCTCAACAACATGAGCTGGGAGTACCTCCACGCGGTGAAGGCGGTAACAGTGTGTACTGGCTAAAACTCCCGTTATTACATTACAATTTATATGCCCCACGATGCGGGTCATGTTAATATGCCTTCGGGCTTATGTTGTTTTTGGTATCTCTGAGGTAAATCAGTTTGGGGGCACGGTAGCCTACCCGGTAACGCAGGGGAGTAGCCGCCACATAACTTTTACGTGAATTTTCGGAACGGTTTTAGGTAATCATTGAGTCAGAAAAATCTGATGAGGTTACTTTACCTCCACAAAATCTTATTCATTCTGCTAGGCTTTGTGATTTTGAGCCTCATCCAGAGGATATTTTAATTTCAGGACCTAGTTCGAATGTGAGTGCTACTACTAAAGTGTTAACCAGATTTGACGTCTTCAAGTTATTTACAAAAAACTTTAAAGATTTGTCAAATTCTGAGCTTACAGACAAAATTTTTGATCATTTTGGAGATGGATTCCACATTTCAAAAACAAAAGAAGAATTTAAGCATATTCTTGCTAAATTTATAAGCAAAAGTAACAGCTTGTACAAATCCTGTAATTATACCATGAGTTATTTCGCCAAAAGATACAAAAAGTGGCTAAGCGAAGTAATGATTAGCGGAGAGTTGAAGGGAGGTAATCAGCCCATATTTTTATCGCCAAAAACGAATAAATTTCTTAATTTGAGTGAACGGCAGCAATTGAGGTCGCGGCGAAGGCTTCAAATGCAATTAGAAGAAGAGCCTATACCAAAAAGAGTTAAGTCTTTCACACAATCGTTATCGAAGCAATTGAAGCCAGCTAAAGATTTGAAAAGGTTATTCAGAAATGTTTGGAATCACCTGATACAGCATCAAATGTTTTAGAAAAAATAACACATTCTACTCGAACGTACACCCCGGAAGAAGCGTTATCTCTAATTATAGATAAAAAAATGAATATTGATACTTACAAGTTTTTATGTAAAGATCTTCAGGAGCGCGGTTTCCCCGCATTTCCCCCGTATTATAAAGTATTAGAGGCAAAAAAAGACTGCTATCCTACTAATATCACCATATCCGAGAGAGAAGCCTCAGTTCCAATCCAGGACTTAGTACAACATACTTCCGAAAGATTACTAAAAATTAGCGATGAAGTTGTAACACAGTACTGTGATCAAAAATCTGTAAACGAGCTGGATTGTGTTCTAGAAGGGAACTGGGGTTTCGACGGAAGTACTGGACAGTCTTTATATAAACAGGCCTTTTCTGATGCTGAAGGCGGTGAAGAAAATAGTCTTATAGCTACCACTTACATCCCTTTGTTGTTAAGAACTTTTAATAATGACATACTATGGAAGAACCTAGCCCCACAATCATATAGATATTGTAGACCAGTATGTGTGCAATATAGAAAAGAAACATCAGCTCTGATAATGAGCGAAAAATCAAAGAGAGAAGATCAAATAAAACAACTTTCACCAGTTATAATAAAAACCAGTAAAGGACACGAAATAAGAGTCTCCTGTGAATTGTATTTAGCTGCCATTGATGGCAAAGTACTAAATACTATTCTGAATACTCCATCCCAGATGCGTTGCCCATTTTGTGGCTTAACTGCGACGCAGTTCAATAACATTGACTTGGCTGTAGAGCAACCTGTCAATACCGATGCTTTGAAACATGGTTTGAGTCCACTTCATGCATGGATTCGTGTGCTGGAGTTCTTGTTGCACCTATCTTACAAAAAATGTGTACAAAAATGGAGGGTCCCCCAAAAATCCGAGGCAAAAACTTTAGTAGATGCTAGAAAAAAACAAATTCAGCAACAAGTGAGAGACAAATTAGGCTTATTGGTAGATGTAGTTCGGCCTAATTCCGGGACAACTAATGATGGGAACACTGCGCGAATCGCTTTGTCCGACAAAAATCGCAAAGTGTTCTCAGAAATTCTCGGCCTCGAGCAGTGGCTGCTGGATGACTTACACATAATTTTGACGGTTATGTCTAGTGGGCTACCAATTGACCATGATACATTTGGAGAATTCTGTAAACGTATTGCGTACAGATACATCGAAATCTACGAATGGCATCCGTTGTCTGTCACTTTGCATAAAATATTAGTGCATGGGGCTGAAATAATTCGTTTAACATCTCTTCCTATTGCAATGCTCTCTGAGCAGGCATCCGAGTCAAGGAATAAATATTGGAGAAGCGATCGTGAGCATCACTGTCGAAAAATGGATAGGGTGAAAACGATGACCGATTTATTCCATAGGGCCTTGGAGTCATCTGATCCAGTAATCTCGGATGCACAGTTGCTTCAACGTAAACAAAAACAATATAAGATCCCTTTGCCTGTAGCCGCCATTTCGTTGTTAAAACCTGCGCCAAACCCAGACTCGCTGCAAGTGATTACCACCACTAATGAAGATCATTATTTTGATGAAGAAGAATGTGTGGTTCTTCGCAACGAAGAAGATACAACGTGAAGAATGATTTACGGAACTTCCGAAGTATAGTTTTATGTCAATATAGCTATACTTTCAAAATTTGTCCATCTTTCACAGTAAAACTTTACTTTTAACTAAATTGACGTGATTTTTAAATAGAGATAGTTGAAGAAATGGAATGAGGCATAGGCTACTTTGTGGCAAACCAACTTCCACGCTAGCGGTGCTGCGTGTGACCGCTGGTACTTTATAAAACTAGGGGCTTGTAACTAACTGTACAGTCGGCCTTAGGACGAGAAAAAATCAAAAATGTGTAAGTCAAAAATATTTTGAAAAATGAAATTGGGGGTTGACTAGTTGGAACGTTCTGTCCCAACAAACCATTACATTTTATTTTTGTCTCTGCATGCATGCTTGTTAAGGCATGTTTTTAATGTGGTTCTCACAGTAAGGTTGTTTGAGTTACAATTATCCAAGCCACAGCAGAAACGAAGATGTATCACCTGCGAAATCAAAATTGATTGAAAGCGGACGCAGTCGCAGGCGATGACTAGTTTATTATAACTAGTTGTCGCACTTTTCCCGTTCTGAAGTTCAGAAAGAGTTTCAAAATCAAATAAAATTTTCAGGCCATACAATCCGGATACAAATTTGACAACCCTAGATAAAATGGTATATATGAAATAACTTCTAAGTCCCATGGAATTGGGGTGTGATTCTTTTTTTGTACGTAGCGAAATTAAAGACCGATATTTCAATTCAATTAACTTTTCCCAATACGGCGGGAAAATTGAGATAAAAAATAAAAACCAAAAATCGAAAATGTCGTTTTTGTCTGAAAGTATAAAAGTATCGGGATCCAGTTTTACTTAAAAATGTGCAGCATAAGAAATTCCATTGATAGTATTAACATTGTGTTTGTCTATCATGCTTCGTTTAAGAGTGATTTATTATTTTCGTTTTATCCAGGTCGAAAAAGTTAGATATTCCATATTTATTTTCTCCAAAACTAAACTTGCAAAAAAAATGGGGATTGAAAATCTAACACTTGCATAATAGAAACTATCTGTTTCTTTGATAAAAACGTCGTGTCCGAAAAATGGTCTTTATAAAACACTGCTATAACTTTGTCCGCGTTATCCAATTGTCCGGTTAGTTGGCGCCTGTGCTGGGATTCCAGCCCGTCCTAATGTAATATTCTACTAACTAACCATGTCAAAGATATAATTCTATTGTTGCTATAATGATTTTCTGTGGAAGCAACAAGCGAAGTATTCATTTTGGACAGCGAATCTGCGATGCATTAGAATCTAATTTTGTACATTAGTAATATTAGATCCTGTACGAGACCGTACGGGAATTGAACTGGCACCTCCTCTGCTTGATCTTATTTAATGGGTATTTCAATAAAAACTGTTGGTTACATAAGATGGTAGCACTTTTTATTGAACTAAGGCTTTGTCTTATAGAATCAAAAAAAAAATTACATGCGCGTTGTAAAAATGCACAACGCCATCTATTGAGCCTCTTGGGAACTATTTTTACTTACTAAATCATATGAAATTGAAATCTCCTCATAAACAGATCCGGTGGACATTATGCTGTTTGTAGGTATTGAAACTAGGTTATTATTGCTACTGTCACAATACTTATGTTCATATATTGATGTAATGTCTATCAGGTGCACCTAAATTTTCAATGTGTGCGTGATAAAATATATTAAGGCGATTTTTTGACGCCATGATGTGATAGATATGAGTGATAGATAGATAGATAAGAATAGATAGAAGCTAGGTATACAGAGATATAATGTAAAATTTAGGCAGTCTTATCGCTGGTAGCGATCTCTACCAGACAACCTTCAGGTAAAAGACATTAGATAGAAGAGGGGAGGGTGGTGCAATCCTTTTGATTTTGAACATTGATTACGTAAATTTATAGTATAAATACATATATCTAAATAATAAATAAAGCGTTATCATACACTAATATTTACGAATGTTACCTAACTAAAATAAAATATAACCTACACAAATTATATAAAATATACTACTTATACAAGCTGTGCGGATAAAGAATGGGATCAGAAATGGCGGCGCATCTATTCACTTCTCGCTCGCACACTATTTGCGTCTATACTCGCACCCCACGAGTGCTTATAAGGTTAGAGAAGATACATTTTATACCTACAATATATGGATGGATCTGGGAGAGGACTAACGACCACGAGCGTCATTGACAGGATAGAAAGGTCGATGGTAATCCCACCTTCGGTGACAGTAACTAAAGAGTGCCCTTCCGTTTTCAAGTACTAAGATTTAACCGTCGCGTTGCGACGATAGGCTAGTGTTTAGGATTTATTTATGTTTTAAGGGGTTCCGTATCCAAATGGCAAAAAATGGAACCTTATAGATTCGTCATGTCTGTCTGTATGTCCATCTGTCCGTCCGTCCATATGTCCGAATGTCCGTATGTCACAGCCACTTTTTTCCGATGCTATAAGAACTATAATATTGAAACTTGGTAAATATGTGTATTTTGTTAGCTGCATTACGACTTTTTACTCAAAAATAGGCAAAAAAAATTTTTTAGGGGTGCCCCCGTACTTAGAACTGAAACTTTAAATTATTTTTTCATCAAACTTTGTCGGGTATCTATAAATAGGTCTTTAAAATGAGTTGAGGTTTTAAATATATATTTTTTCTAAACTTAATACTTTTTTGACCCCCCTCTAACTTATATTATAAAAGAATCAGGAAACCTAAAAAAATATA
>JADPWL010003241.1:98624-160001 GCA_019059595.1 Marasmia exigua
TTAAATACTATAGGGATAATCTTGATGAGAAGTTGACGTTCTGCAACAATCAATTACATTAACTACAAAGGCGCCATCACTATCTTCAAAAGGCTCTGTGTATTCACCCGCACTACTTGGGGGTACATAACAGAAAATATAAGAACAATATATCTTCGGTAATTGTACCAATTAATAACATATGGGGCGGGAATTGGGGACACGTAGCCAAGAAACGATACTGATACGGATGCTGGATGGCATGCAGCGGCTGTTCGCCATAAGGGCGACGAGAGCCTTCCGCACCATCTCGACTGTCGCGGCGCAGGCACTTGCGCGCTTCCCGCCGTTGCACCTGAAGGTCCTGGAGGTGCACGACCTGGAAAAAGTGCGGCTCTTTGGCACAGTGGGATACACTTCCCGATGACATAGTGCTGGAGAGGCCCCGTACCACCCCACAAGCTCCTGCCGCCGAGCGAGCGAGTCACCATTTGCTACGAGAGAGCAGAGAATCAGAGAGACGTGGAGAAACTAACCACTCCGAACACCATCTCGATATTCACCGATGGAAGTAAGTTGGAGGATGGGAGTGTGGGGGCAGCCTTCGTGGCATTTGACCCGGGTGGACAATCGCCCACGGTCCGCAAATTCAAGCTGCACCCTTCTTGCTCTGTCTTTCAAGCTGAAATGGTGGCCATCGATGAGTCCCTGGCACTGGCTCTCCAAGAAGCGTACCCCCCCAAAGCCACGTTGCTGTCCGACAGCCTATCGTCACTAATTGGCGCTGGAGGATCGCAGCAGCACTAACCCCCAGGTCGCCTCCGTACACCGCTCACGTGCATCACCTGCGTCGAGTGGGGGGGCGATGAATTCCTGTGGGTAATGGCACATGTGGGGATCATCGGGAATGAGGCGGCGGACGTGGCTGCAAAGGAAGCGGCGACGCCTGAGAGAGCAGTTATCACCGCGCCCTTCTTCCCGATGAGCTACGCCAGGGAGGGAGGGGAAAGCAGGTACTCTCCGGAAGTGGAGAGACCAGTATGCCAGTGCGTCAACCGCCAGCCATACCAGGTCCATGTGCCCGGAGCTGGATGACATACTGGCAGTCACGGCAAAGGTCCCAACGTCATTCTTTCTGACGCAATATCTGACAGGCCACTCATACTGCCGTAAATACTTACATAAATTCAAAATAGCGAACACAAACTCATGCCCCTGTGACAATGCGAGCGAGCAGAGTATTGAGCACTTACTAGAACAGTGTCCCAAATTCGCCAGGGAGAGGCTCAACTATGAGCAAACTGAGCGCGCACCTGAGAGGTGCCCCCTCACAACATCTTGGAGGCACTCAAGAAGGAGACACAACGGAGGCCTATCCTCGATTCATAATAGCAGTGCTCAGCCAGGTGAAAGTTTCAACAACACAAATGATGAGATACATGTAACCTGGTCCTCCCATTATATATAATAATAATATAAAAATATATACATATCTATTTTAACACAATATATATATAAGTTTGGAATTAAATCCAATAAACAATTACAGAGAAACATCAATAAAATCATCACTTAATGTAACTGACTGTATCAAATTAGCGGTCCTTAGTACAAACCAACAGAGAAAATCAAACACATGATAAAAAAAAAAAAAAAAAAAAAAAACCTAAACCTAACCGTACCTAACCTAACCTAACCTAACCTAATCTAACCTAACCTAACCTAACCTAACCTAAACCTAACCTCAACCTAACCTAACCTAACCTAACCTAACCTAACCTAACCTAACCTAACCTAACCTAACCTAACCTAACCTAACCTAGACCTAACCTAACCTAACCTAAACCTAGACTACCTAAGGTAACCTAACCTACCTAACCTATAACCTAACCTAACCTAAACCTAACCTAACCTTAACCTAACCTAACCTACCTAACCTAACCTAAACCTAACCTAACCTAACCTAACCTAACCTAACCTAACCTAACCTAACCTAACCTAACCTAACCTACCTAACCTAACTAACCTAACCTAACCTAACCTAACCTAACCTAACCTAACCTAACCTAACCTAACCTAACCTAACCTAACCTAACCTAACCTAACCTTTTTTTTTTTTTTTTTTTTTTTTTTTTTTTGTTTTCCCGGGAGAAATGCATTACGCAGACCCTGCCGCCGGGGGGCGACAGGGTACTGTGGGACTCACCCTCCGGGCCGCTTCTTCTAACAAGAAGCGGCCTGAGGGCATACCCACTAAAACTCCCGGGGCTCAACCACCCGTGGGTATAGAATGGGGTCACGGGAACTGCACTAGGCTATTCCCCGCAACCCCACTCCCCCACAGGCCCCTACACGGGGTGTGCGGCCACGCCCCTCCTCAGACTAGGAGGAGGGGGGTTGGGGACAGCCGGAAGAGCTGAGCCGTCCCCAACGAGCGGTGGAGGTGCCAATGGCAGTGCCGGCACAGGGACCCCCGTCCCTGTTGCCGGCTGGCCACCTCCACGGAGAGGACGAAGAGTTCTCCGCCGAACTCGTCCTCTCCTTGCTCGAAGCGGGCCTGCGAGGGGGTTAATCTCGCGCTCCCGCTCCGCCGCCTCCTTCTGCGCCACCACTTCCTCACAGAAGTGGGCGAAGGCCGACCATGCCCCCTCATTATCCAGCATAGCTTCAACTATGCTGGGCAACGAGAGGTCATGTCCGACCTCCGCGACCAGCGCGGACCGCTGTTGGTCGAAGGACGGGCACACCACCAACGTGTGATGCGCCGAGTCCTCCGCAGCGCCGCACTGGTGGCACGAAGGATTGTCCTCCCGCTGAATACGGTGCAGGTAGTTACCGAAGCAACCATGCCCGGTAAGTACCTGCACCGCCCGGAAGGACAAAAACCCGTGGGGGCGCTCGAGCCACCGGTCCAATACCGGGGCGAGCGCCGCGAGCGTGGGACGGCCGTATCTCTCCACCTGGAGAGAGGCCGTCCATGCCTCTACCATTTCCTGGCGACCCTCCTTCCTCAGTGCCTCCCTTTCTCGGGGGCAGAGGGGATCGCCAGCCGCTCGCTTGGCCGCCGTCTTCTCGTAGACGGCGGCTAGCACTCCAGCCTCCAACTCCCATGGCGGGGTGGAGGCGAGTGCGCAGGCCGCGGAGAAACCTACCGTCCGGTAGGCTCTCGCGACCCGCTGGGCAATGGCCCTTTGCGGCCTCCTTAGGAGGGCCGCATTGCCCTTCTTCTTCAGGGCCCCAATCCAGATAGGGGCCCCGTAGAGGGCCATGGAGCGGAGGATGCCGGCATATAGCCGCCGACACCTCTCTCCAGGCCCTCCCAGATTTGGCAGCAGCCACGAAAGGTGGTCTGCCTGCCTTTAGGACCCGCGCTGACACCCCCCTAAAGTGGGGGCCAAAATGCCAGCGCGGATCCAGTGTGAGGCCGAGATATTTCATCTCGGCCCCCACCGGGATGTCCACCCCCCCGACGCGGATGGCTGCGCCGGGGGGTGGTCGGCTCTCCCGAGGCCCAGGGAAAATAAAGGGCCTCGGTTTTGGCCAGGGCTACGTTTAGCCCCAGCCGGCCGATACGGCCGACGACCAGATCGCCGCCGACCGATGCGAGGCGCGCTGCATCCCGGAAGGACTTCCCCCGGGCGGTGACTAGGGTGTCATCTGCATAACAGATGACACCCATGCCCGGGAGAAGCGCGCCTCGCAACACCCAGTCAGTATCCGATGTTCCAGAGCAGGGGCCCCAAAACGGACCCCTGTGGAACACCGGATACGACCTGACGCCGCTGGACAGAACCAGCGGCGTCAACAAACGCCACGGACCGGTCGGCGAGATAAGTCGCCGACCAGCCCTATCAGGTATGGAGGCACCCGGAAATGCCGGAGTGCCTCCATAATAACTGCATGGGGGAGGGAGTTGAAGGCATTCTTGATGTCTAAGCGAGACTGCCAACAACCCCTCCCCCCTGCTCGACGCTCCCTCACAGAGGGAGCGGAGCCGGGACAGGGCGTCAATCGTTGATCGACCCGGCCCTGAACCCGTACTGGGCCTCACTGAGGTTAGGCCCAGTCTCCTCGAGGTGCTGGACGAGGCGGGAAGCGATGATCTTCTCGAAGATCTTCCCCACCTCGTCCAGCAGCACGATCGGCCTATAGGCCGACGGGTCGTCGGCCGGCCGTCCTTCTTTCCGAAGGAGGACCAGCAGGCCCTCCTTCCAGATCCGGGGGAACCTCTCTGACCGGAAGGCACCGGTCAAAGAGGCCCCGGATCCTCTCCTCCATCTGCCCGAGGCAGATGGAGAGGATGCGGGCCGGGACTCCATCCGGCCCGGGGGCGGTCTTCTTCCCCCGCAGTCGGAGCTCGACCATTCCGAGCTCCGTCGTCGTGACCTGCGGGGGGGCCTCCACCAACTGGTATAACCCATATGGCGGAGGCATCGGGGGGGGGACAAACGAGCGGTCGCAGGGGGGAAACAACCCCTGTACCACCCGCCCCAAGAGCCCCGGCTCCAGGGTCTCGGTGACGGGGCGGCCAATGGGGCGCAGCTTTTGCCGCGCCGCCTTGTACGGCCGCCCCCACGGATCGTCGTCGAGACTCTGGAGCATCTCCTCGCGGGCGCGATCCTTGGCCTCGCCGATCGCGCCCTTGAGTGCGCGCCTCTTCTCCCGAAATAGCTCGTAGAGGCGCGCCTCCTCCTCCTGGTCCCGCCGCCGCCGCCGCCGGCTCCGGGTGTAGGCCCTCCGGGCGGAGAAACACTCCGCACGGAGGGCGTCGAGCTCGGCCGACCACCAGTACACGGCGTGTCTGGGGTCGGGGCGGCGTGACCGAGGCATGCTAAAATCGCATACCTCGGTCATGGACTGGCGAAGGCCCTCCGCAGCCGCATCGGCGTCGTCGTCCAGGACCGGGGAAATCCAGTCCTGGATTAGGGCCGCTTCCCGGGCCAGGCCTTTGTCCAGGCGGGACAGTGCCCACCTGGGGAACGGCGACCTCGGCGGCGGCGGGGGCGGGAGGGTGGACGTCCCGCGGACCACAAATCTAATAAATCTGTGATCCGACAGGGACTCTGTCAGGTCCACCCTCCAGTCGGCGACCCGGTCGGCCAGGGCGGCGGTGGCGAAGGTGACATCCACCACCGACCCACCGTGCTGCCGAACGCAGGTGTGGACCGACCCCCGATTCGCGAGGGCCAACCCACACCCGACGGCCCATAATTGAACCGCCTGTCCGCGCAAGTCGGAGCGGGGATTGCCCCACGCAACCGACTTGGCGTTGAGGTCGCCAGCCATTATGACCGGCCGCGGTGCCAGTCGGCCCAAAACCGCGGTCAGGGAGTTGAGGAAGTCCTCAAACTCCCTGAAGGGGCGAGTAGGGGAAAAATATGTCGCCACCACAGCATAGGGGCCAGCCATGGCGACGACATACCCCGACCCCCTCTCCACCAGAGAGAGGGGGAAAAACGGTGAGCCCTGTCGGGCGAAGACAGCGGCGAGCCCGTCAGAGCTCGCCAACCAGTTGGCGGAGACGTAATACGGCTCCGCCACCACGCCAACGTCCACCTGCCACTCAGCCATGACCTGGGTGACCATGTCCTGAGCTGAGCGGCAGTGGTTGGCGTTTATTTGGAGGAATGATGTCGGGACTGAGACCATCATTCCTCCATCGCCGCCCCCTCCTCTCGCGCCGCCGGAACGGGCCCATCGGCGGACGCGGGTGTCGCCGCCGCCGGACGCACCGACGGCAATTTGCCTTTTTTAGGGGGAGGTTTACACCTTCCTCCCCCCATGCGGTGCCCCGCTGGCCGGCCGCTCTCGGCACAAACGGCGCAGTGGGGCTCCGCCGTGCAGTCAGCGGCCATGTGTCCCGGCTTGCTGCACCGGAGACAGAGGTGCTCCTTCGGAGCAGCAGCGGGACATAGGGGCCTGGTGTGGCCGGTGCCCAGGCACCGGAAGCACCGGAGCGGCCCTTGCTCCATCTCTCGGACCGGCGCCGACGTCCAGCCAACTAGGACGCGCCCGGTCCGCAGGACAACTTTCGCCGCCACGGTGGGGACCTGGACTCTCACTGAGCCCAGGCCCCTTCGGCCGGTGAAGAGTTTTCCGGCCTTCACCTCACCGGCCGGACACCCACCGGTGGCCGCGATCTTGGCGGCCACTTCCTCGCTGGTGACGGACTCGTCGAGATCCGTCACCAGGAGAGAGGTGGTGTGGATGGGTTGCGCCACCCTGGCGACATCCGACACCACCTCTTTAAGTTTGGCCGCGAAGGAGTTCGCTTGCTCCTTCATGGCGGCGGGGAAGGAGAAAAGTCTTCCCCCCGCGGCTGTCACTCTGCAACGCGAGCCCTGCGCCGCCTCGTCTCCAAGAGTCTCACGAGCCCGTTTAAGCACGGACTCGTAAGACTCGCCTTTGGCGGTCGCCTCCGTCGTCAGGGTGACGACGACGGCGCTCGCATTCCTGTTCCGGATCCTCCGCTTCTTGGGTGGCGCCGATGGGGTTGCCGTTTTGGCTGCCGGTGCAGGAGTCCCGGCCGGTCCCGACTGCATGGCGACGGAGGGGGAGGAGGAGGTCGGCACAGAAGCCGCCTTCTTTCTCCTCTGCCTTTTCCCCTGGGTGGTCCCAAGAGGCGAGGGGACGGCTGCCGCCGCCTGCTTCGCGGCCTTCTTGGCCGCCTGCCTCGTCTTTTTTGACGTGACCTCCCTCCATCCCGAGTTGGCTGGGGTGGTGGACGGGAGGAGCACGTCAGTCTCCATCGGAGGCGGGGAGGGCACCGCAGGCTGTGCCGGCGCCGGCGCCCTCGAGGTGGAAGGCTCAGGGGCAGCTGCAGGGGTAGGGGTCTTCGTGCGTTTCCCTACCCCCTTCCCCTTGCCGGATGGAGGGGGGGGAGGAGGGGGAGGCATTGTATCCCTCGGCGGGGGAGCGGGCATGGCCGCTCTCCTCTTGTCCGCCGCAAGTGGCGGGCGGACCCGTTCCTCCGGCAGGAGCCGGCCACTGATGCCATCCAGGCACGCGCGCACAAAATTACGCTCCTGGATGACATATTCGTGGAGCCTCTTCTCCACCAGCTCCCCGATCCTGACCGCCAGGTCATCCTCAGGGAGGGAGGGGGCAGAGGACCGCGACTGTCGTCGGTCTGTGGCAGGCGAGGGAGACTCGCTGCCCTGTTTTAGGAGCCGCAGCTCCTCTCTGACGGCGGCCAACTCTTTACTCAGGCGACTAACAGTCGCCTGCAGTACCGCCGCCTCCTCACTGGCCGTCCTTTTGGCCATCTCCTCGGTGATGGCCAAGAATGAGCAGCTCCTGCTCTTCAGGGCCCTCACTAGCGTGCCCTTCAAATGGCCGCTCTTTGTGGCGATGTGGGCGATGTGCTCCGCATCCTCCATCGCCTGCTGCTTGAGGTCGGCTACGGGCATGTCCGAGTAATCAAGGACATTCGCCACCCCGTATCCGACCTTTGCACGGTTTTGCCGCGCCGCCTCCTCCATCGCCTCCGTACGGGCGATAAGATCAGCCTCCTCGTCGGCTTTCTTTTGGGCTGCCAGCCGGGCCCTTGCCGCCTTAATTTCCTTTGAGGCGCCCGTGGTAATTGGGCGCCCGCGGCCCCGCTTTGATGTTGCGGACCTTCCGGAGGCGGCCGAAACCGACCTCCCGCTGGAGTCCGAATGCGATCCGGACTCCGCAGCGCGTTTGCGCGGGTTGCGCAAGAACTGTTCTCGGCCTGTCTCGGACTCCGATACCTCAGTGAGGGTATCGTCGTCCGACAAGTCGAGCTCACCCGACACGAAGAATTTGCTCCCCGAGGCGGCGAAGCCCGGGAGAGCACAGCGAGACCCCGAGCGCCCGCGCCTACAGGCGCACCTTTGCGGGTGCGGGATCCTTTAGGATTGCCAAAGTCGTTGGCAGCGGTACCAGAAGGGGCTGGCGCCGCTGCCCCTGAAACGTCAGAGACCGACTCGCATGCGGAATCAGAATCCGTTAGGCGAGAGCAGAGGTCGTTTTCAGCGATGCCGGAATGGGCCGACACCGCTGAAGCCAAGTCGTCAGTGTTAAAGTCGAGAGCATCGGTGTCCGATGCGAGAGCCGGGTCGTCGATGAGGTCGCCCTGAGAAGGGCGCGCCTCATCGTGAAGGGAGTTCGTGCTCGCCGAGGTGCCCTGGAAAGGGCGCCCCGAGCGAGAGTTCCGCGTGGGACGCATTGTCGTCACACGTAAAAGCACAGAGAAAGCACCAAGTATCGCTAAAACGAAATTCGGTCACCCACCTGCCACCTGCGTTACCGGGGTCAGGATGGGGTCCAGGGCGTACGACGGGGACGTATTCGCTAGCACTTGGGGCACGCCCCAACCTAACCTAACCTAACCTAACCTAACCTAACCTAACCAACCGATTTTTCAATCACTTATAAGAGACCTACGATCACGTGCTTCATACCCAAAACCCCCTAAATTTACCCCTATCGACCCCCGAAAAGTCCTGGGACAATTTCCCAAAATTGTATTTTTTACGAATTTTTCAAATTTTCAAACTCATATAAAATTTCTTCTGCGCCTGATTTCTGTATCAGGCAATTTCTTCGTCAAAACCGGCAAATCTCTCGCACTTGACCGCTTTTTCTAAAAATTCACCAAAATTCGAATTCAAGTGCGATTTCAAAATTTCTTTTTGTTAATTGTTCATACCCTTCGGCTTTACCCCCCTATAGGAATTCATCCCCCTACCCCTATAATTTTGGAAGTTATTCAACTCTAAAAATTTTGGCAAAAAATTTCTATAGGAAAAATTCGGACCTTAGGTGGACTTTTTCGCCTATGGTAGCAAAATTTCAAAAATTCCCAAAAATTACATCTTTTGACTTTTTCGAAAAATAAAAATTTCTTTGGATTTGATCTGCAACCCCCTCCTTTACGACCCAAAAACCACCCTTAAAAACTCACCCCTTCATCCCCTAAAAAATTAAAAAATTAAATTTTTCCCAAATTTCACCCTTTTTTGTCCCCAAATAATTTCTCCCTCATTTTTACCCTTTCATCCCCTAAAAATTTCATCCCCCTCCAACCCCTAAAAAACTAAAAAATTAAAATTTTCCACATTTTTCCCAAACTTTGTCCTAATTTTGCTTCCCTCAAATTTCTCGATTTCATCCCCCAAAAAACTCACCCCCTTCATCCCCCAAAATTTCGAAAAAACCAAAAAACCCTAAAATTACTCTAGTATCCCTAAAATAAAAGTTTTCGTTAAGAAAATTTTTTCACCCCCAAATTTCACCCCCAACCCCTAAAATTTTATTTTTTCCTAAACTTTCCAAATTTGTTCTAGTTAGTGTTTCGAAGTGTTTGAGCAGCAAAATTTTAATTTCCTTTAATTTGTCTTGTGTCGTCTATCTTCTCTTGGCACCGAACAGGGTTTTTCGCATCACGTCGTTCTTTTCCCCCTGCTCGGTGCTAACATAAGAAAGTCTTCGTTGTTGTTGTCCATAGTTGTTCCTTTATAACCCAAAATGAGCAAGCGTCGCTCAGGCGGGGGCGCGGGTGGTGGTCCGCCCAAGACCACCTCTCAGCCCGCCGCAAAGAAGGATCCTATCCCCAAACCCAAAGTTACCCCCTCCACTTCCTCTTCCCAACCCCAAACATTACCCATACCTAAAACCCAACCAGAACCCCCCCAAAATCCCCAAAAACTTAACCCTACAGAACCAATCTATGCGAAGAGAGGTGTCTTGCCTGAAAGTTCCCCCTCAAAATTGACCAGCAAACCCTTAGTGCGGGGACTCGACATACATCACCGTGCAAGAATCGCCCTCCTATACGAAATCCAGGTTGTGGATGAGGCGATAAATGCCGGCAAGTCCCTCACTCGAGAGGGTAAAATGGAGATAAAGGAGGCCATCACTAGCATGAGGCGGATGGTAATTGAGGCCGAAAATGAGGCCAAGAGGCTAATAGAGGAGGCGGATGTGGACACTCTTGCCGGGATGACCACCTCTATTGCAACGCTAGCCCCTGAACCTCCGACCCTTGAAGCGGTAAAGGAGATGGTTGCCCAGACGGTTCAAGCCGAGTTGAAGCCGTTCCTTACCGCCATCGGGAAACTTTCGACGCCCAGCCCCGAACGGCCGCAGACCTGGAGTTGACTGTGAGAACTGTGCTTCATCCTGAACTACAGATTCTCCGCGAAGAGGTCCAAGACCTTCGCGAGACGGTCCTCGCAGAGGTGCGCCTGAACCGGGAAAATTCGCCTCGGCTACACTCGACACTGGCCTCCTGGCTCCTCCGAAGCCGAAGGAGAAGTATGGGCTGGACCGTTCTGGATCTATCCACGCCTATGTTGATCCGTCGCCTGTGGTGCCCAGAGAACCGCCGAAACCCACCCGCCCGGCCCTATATATAACCGTCACTACCCCCAAAGATCCAATCACTGACCCCAACGTAGCCATCCAGAAATGGAAGAGGACCGTGTCTTTTAAACGCTCCGGTTTTGCCCCGGAGCGAATTGTACCCATGGCCCAAAATCGTTTTAGGGTCGAGTTTTCCAATCAGGAAATGGTGGAGAAAACGGCGAAGTGCACCAATAAAAAGGCCGAATTCGTAGCCACTCCAGTCAGGTACAAAAAACCCCTCATGATCCTCAAGGGAATCCCAATCGAGATTCCCGAGAGGGACCTCGTGGGCTACCTTGAGGGCCAAAACCCTATAGAGGGAGTGCGCCTGTGCTACTTGACGGCCAACAAGAAACCCGGCCTCTATAATGCCGTGATAGAAGTGGGCCCGAAAATCAGGAAGTATATCATTGGACGAGGTGGGCGTCTAAGTCTTGGACATGGCTCTGTCCATGTCTCTGACCAGACGAGGTTCGTCCAATGCTATGCATGCCTGGGCTTCGGCCACACACGGCAAAAATGCACAAACCCCCGACGGCCTTGCAGTTACTGCGGAGAAGTAGACCACCAATATAAAGATTGCCCACGCAAGGACGAACCGCGAACTGAATACCTCTATTGCATTAACTGCGAGGACGCGGATGCAGACGTAGCATACCATTCGGCCACAGATCGTGAAAGATGTCCCACATTAAGAAATGCGATGATTAAAGCAGACTTTGGCACCATGTATGAAGAACCTCCTGAAATTCCAGTACCCCTCCTCACCCAAATAAGAACCCCATCCACCCTCTCCCTAACCAATTAAGTGATTAAAACATTTTTATCCCTTAAACCCACGAAATCCCAAAAAACATCAATATCCAAAATTTACTTTCCCTCTTTCCAACCCCCAACTTTATCCCACCCAATTACTTCCCTCCCACCCCCTTTTCAAAATTCCAAATTCCTTTCCTATTCGAAATTGCTTCATGCAAGAGTATATATTTTTGAGTATAGCATCCAAGATCCTGGACTGCCATATCCGGGGACCCGTAGCGCCCTCCAGAGAGGGCAATAAAAAAAAAAAAAAAAAAAAAAAAAAAAAAAAAAAAAAACCTAACCTAACCTAACCTAACCTAACCTAACCTAACCTAACCTAACCTAACCTAACCTAACCTAACCTAACCTAACCTAACCTAACCTAACCTAACCTAACCTAACCTAACCTAACCTAACCTAACCTAACCTAACCTATCTCTGTGGGATAATGCATCGGAAACTTGGCGGAAAAAATTAGTGCTGGAGAGGTTCTGCACTGTGTACCAGGCCGAACTTCTGGCTCTACAACGAGCAACTGAAACCGCGATCAAAAAACGCTTGAGCAGGGTGGACATCTACTCCGACTCGCGGTCGGCTCTGGAGGCCGTTGCGCGCGGCAACTCCCTTCATCCCCTTGCAGTCCAGGTGCGCTCCGATGTGGCGAAAATTGCCCAAAATGGTGGTCAATTAGCGTTACATTGGATAAAGGCGCATGCTGGACTGGAAGGGAATGAGAGAGCGGACGAGCTCGCAAAGGAGGCTGCGCTCAACGGCAAGACCAGAGCCGACTACGATAAGTGTCCGGTATCATACGTCAAGCGAATGATCCGAAGGGACTCGCTTGACGAGTGGAACCGGCGCTACATCGGAGGACAGACGGCCACCACCACAAAAATTTTCTTCCCGGATGCCATAGAAGCGTACAGCACTCTGCGGAAAACAGAGCTAACCCCGAGCCTTGTCCAAGTCCTAACGGGACACGGCGGATTCTCCGAGTACTTGAACCGGTTCAAGTGCAAGGACAGTCCGTCGTGCCCCTGCGACCCTGAGAAGGTCGAGAATGTGGTCCACCTCCTCACAGAATGCCCCAGATTTGCTAAGGCCAGATTAGAATTAGAAAATAATACTCATAAGGTATTAACGAAAGACACAGTTAATGAACTAATGAAAGGCAGAAAAGATAGAGATAGATTTATAAGCTACTGTACTAAAATAGTTAAAATAGTTAATAAAAATAACAAAGCGTAAGCAAACGCTTAACATATAGATATTGTATAGAATATTATATATAGTTAAGCAAAAAATGTAATGTAAATAAAATAAGGTAGAAATAAAATTAGTAGACATAATAATAAGTAGATTTAATTATAAATAGAATAATAAGAATGTATCTTGAAAACGAAAGAATGTATTTAGAAATAAAATAAGTAGACATAATAATAAGTAGATTTAATTATAAATAAGAATGTATCTTGAAAACATGAATAAAGCAAAATACAATAAAGCAAATACCCAGATAGTTAGTAAGGTCTTCCCCCGGCCTTAAATAGGAATGAAAGGTGATGGATACAAGAAAGAACTAGTATGAAGAATGAAAGTACGAGAGGCATAACTGCGAGAACTGGTATGAAAGAGAAACTAGATATAAAAAGGCTCCGAAGTTAACATCGGAGGTAGCTAGAATAAAATATAAAAAAAAAAAAAAAAAAAAAAAAAAAAAAAACCTAACCTAACCTAACCTAACCTAACCTAACCTAACCTTTTTTTTTTTTTTTTTTTTTTTTTTTTTTTTTTTTTTTTTTTTTTTTTTTTTTTGTTCTCCCAGGGGAAATGCGTTACGCATACCCGTCCGCCTGGGGGCGGACGGGTTATGTCGGACTCCCCCCGCATGACGGCGGGGGTCTACCGACTAAAACCCCTGGGCACCCTCTCATCGTCCATAGTGGGGGGTCGTGGTGACGGGCACGAAGCCATGTGCACGACCCCCCGGACGGAGCCCGCCTACACGGCGGGCAGGACGCTGCCCCCCCCGGGTGGGCTGGGGGGGGCGTTAGGGACAGCCGAGGGTGAGCAGCCGTCCCTAACGAGCACTGGAGGTGACCGGTGCAATGCCGGCGCGGGTACCCCAGTACCGTGCGCCGGCTGGCCACCTCCAAGGAGAGGAAGGAGACGCGCATATTGTCGGCGTCTCCGACCCCTCCTCGCTCTTCGGAGCGCGTCGGCGGAAGGATCTTCCTCCCGCGCGCGCTCCGCCGCTTCCTTTCCTGCCACCACCTCCTCACAGAAGGTGGCGAAAGCCTTCCAGGCCTCCTCCCCTGCCAGTATAGCTTCCACTATACTGCCAAGGGTGAGGTTCTGGCCGACCTTCGCCACCAGTGCCTGGCGCTGCTGGTCCCACGACGGACAATACGCGAGCGTATGATCCGCCGTGTCATCAGCAGCGCCGCACTCGTGGCAGGAAGGAGCCCCCTCTCGGCGGATGCGATGCAGGTAATGACCAAAGCAGCCATGCCCGGTCATCACCTGCACCATCCTGTAGGTGAGGGAGCCATGCGGCCGCTCGAGCCACCGGTCAAGTACCGGGGCGAGCGCGTCCGATGTGAGGCGGCAGAATTCGGACCGCCTCAGGTCCGAGGCCCAGAGAGTGACCATATCTTTATGGCACTCCTTCCTGGCCGCCTCTCGCTCTCTGGGGCAGTAGGGTTCACCCCTCTCCCTCTTGTCGGCCGCCCATTTGTACACGGCCGACAATACTTCGGCCTCCAGCTCCCACGGAGCATCGCCCGCCAGCGCGCAGGCCGCAGAGAATCCTACCGTACGGTAGGATCTCACGGCCCGTTGTGCGATTGCACGCTGGGGTCTCCGTAGGAGGCGGATATTCTCCGCGTTGCTTAACGCCTCTGCCCAGACGGGCGCACCGTACAGGGCCATACTTCTTAAAATGCCGGAGTAGAGTCTCCGGCATTTAGCTCCTGGGCCGCCCAAATTTGGCATGAGCCAGGACAGGCTATTCGCCGCTCTAATAAGCCTCGGTGCTAGTCCCCTGAAATGGGGAACAAATGTCCACCGGGCGTCGAGCACAAGGCCGAGGTATTTCATCTCGGCCTTGATGACCGTCCTCACGCCCCCGAGGGTGAGGTGGGCATCTGGAGGGGGACGCTGCCGAGGCCCGTGGAAAAAGATGGCCTCGGTCTTCTCGAGCGCCACCTCGAGCCCCAGTCTCCTCATCCTTGCTACGACTTGGTTTCCTCCTGCCGATGCCTTGCTGGCGGCGCGCTCGTACGTTTTTCCCCGGGCGGTGATGAGGGTGTCGTCGGCGTAACAAATTACGCCGACGTCCCGGGGAAGCGCGCCGCGGAGGAGCCAGTCGTAAGCAATGTTCCACAGGAGTGGTCCTAAGACCGACCCCTGCGGAACCCCAGACTCTACGGTGTGGCGCTCTACCTCACCCTCTCTATTGGTGTACAGCACCTTCCGATCCCGCAGGTAGTCGGCAATCGTATCCCGCAAGTATTGCGGCACTCTGAAGTGCCGCAATGCGGCCAAAATTGTTGCGTGGGGGAGGGAGTTAAAGGCATTGCGGATGTCAAAAGACACCGCAACAACCCCCATCCCCTCAGCTTGGGCCTCCACTATCTCCCTGCGGAGACGGGTCAGAGCGTCGACGGTGGAGCGCCCTGACCGAAAACCAAATTGGGCGTCCGATAGGTTAGGGCCGACTTCTTCCAAGTGGGCGACGAGGCGGAAAGACACAACCTTCTCTAACATCTTTCCGACTTCGCCCAACAAGATGATCGGCCGATAGGCCGACGGGGAGTCGGCCGGACGCCCAATTTTTTGGAGGAGGCAGAGCTGCCCCTCCTTCCAAACTGCAGGGAACCTCCTCTCCCGAAAACACCGGTCGAAGAGGTCCCTGAAGTTCTCCTCCATCTCTTTTGTGGCGATGGCCACCACCTTGGCCGGGACACCATCCGGGCCCGGGGCCGTCTTTTTCCCCCGAAGACGGAACTCCGCTGCGCCGAACTCTTCAGCAGAGACTTGGGGGTGGGGAAACAACCTCGGGAAGAGGTAGGGTACTCCGCGTGGCAGAGGCATTGCCGGAGGGGAGAAATTCTCCCGGCGGGCCGGGAATAAGGCATGGACCACCCTTCCGAGAAGTACCGGCTCGAGGGTCTCGGTCAGTGGGGGACCTATTGGGCGCAGTTTTGCGCGCGCCGCCTTATAGGGTCTCCCCCACGGATCCTGATCAAGACCCTCCAGCATCTCGGCCCTGGCATGATCCTTGGCTTGGCCAATCGCGTGCTTGAGGGCACCCCTAGCCAAGCGATACTCCTCGTAGAGACGTGCCTCCTCGCCCTGATCGCTCCTTCTACGCCGGCGTCTACAATTTGTATATGCCCTCCGGGCTGAGATGCAAGTAGCCCGGAGGCCCGCGATCTCGTCCGACCACCAGTGTACGGCGTGTCGGGGATCGGGGCGGCGGGACCGAGGCATTGCAAAATCGCAAACCTCGGTCAGCGATTTTTGCAGCTGCGATGCAGCTGCATCTAGGTCTACCTCGGGTCGGGGGGGATAGAACCACCCCTGGAGGAAGGCCGCCTCTCGCGCCATGGAGATGTCAAGGCGGGTGAGTGCCCATCTTGGGAAGGGCGATGGGCGCCTAGCAGCGCTGTCCCGTGGGGCCCGGCCGGAAATCTCAAATCTGACATATCTGTGGTCAGAAAGAGTTTCGGCCGAGTCCACGCGCCAATTTTCTATGAGCGCCGCCAACGTGGGGGTGGCGAACGACAAGTCTACGATCGACCCGCCGTTTTGCCGCACACAAGTATGGTCCGTGCCCCTGTTTAACAGGGACAGGCCACATGCCACCGCCCACGCTTCCACTGCACGGCCGCGCACATCTGTGACGGGGTTACCCCATTCCGCCGACTTGGCGTTGAGGTCCCCCGCCAGGAGCACCTGTCGTGGTGCCAGTCGGCCCAGAGCTGCAGTCAGGGAGTTTAAGAAAATTTCAAACTCCCTGAAAGGCCGATTTGGGGAAAAATAAACCCCGACTATGGCAAGAGTGCCATAGGACGCGGCGACGTATCCCGAACCCCTTTCCAGCAGGGAAAGGGGGAGCGAGTCTTGAGAGGGCCGGGAACATATGGCAACCACCTCGTCTACGTCTCCCAGCCAGTGGGGCGGGATGAAGTATGGCTCCGCAACTATACCTAAATTTATCTGCCACTCGGCTATGGCTTGGGACATTAAGTCCTGGGCCGAGCGGCAGTTATTCAGGTTGCTCTGCATGAAGGTGCGATGTCCGATCCTATCCATCATTCGGACATCGCACCATCAGTCGCTGCCGGAGGGGTGGCAGCGACAGCGGCTGGGGCCCGAGCAGGCGCCAGCGGCTTTCCCTTCACGGGGGGAGGACGGCAATCCTTTGCCCCCATTATGTGCCCCGCTGGCCGGCCGGAAGCGGCACAAACCGCACAGCGAGGCTTTGCAGAGCAACTTGTTGCCTTATGGCCTTCGACTCCGCAGCGGAAACAAAGTCCGGAGCGGTCTGCCGTGGAGGGGCAGTACAGGGTGGTGTGGCCGGTGCTCTGGCACTTAAAACATCTGAGCGGCCTTTGCTCAAGGAGGCGGACTGAGGCAGAGCTCCACCCAACCAGCAAACGGCCCGCTCTTATCACCGCTTTGGCGGCTGCTACTGGGCACTGGAGCCGAAGGGCGCCAACTCCTCCGCGGCCTGTGCGAATTTCGCTAGCTTTGACCGCCTCAACTGCGCAGCCGCCAATTTGGGCAACCTTTGCGGCCACCTCCTCTTTGGTGACGGAATCGTCAAGATCCATCACCATTAAGGAGGCGCTTTTGACGGGGCGAGCCACCGTTGCGTCGCCTGCCACCGCCTGGCGGAGTCTTTCGGCGAAGGTGTCGGCCTGCGTGTCTCTCTGAGCTCCGGAGAACTCAAAGAGGCGACCACCCAGCCGAGTGGAGCGGCACTTTTTTGGTGCAACGCCTAACTCACTGGCGTCACCAATGACTCCTCGAGCTCGCTTGAACACCGTCTCAAGGGTCTCCCCTTTTTCGATAGCCTCTGCTGTCAAGGGATAGAACGACAGCAGCAGACTTGGGGGAGACCAGTACCTTCTTCTTGGCAGGCGCGGCAGAAGATGATGCAGCTGTCTTCTTCTTCTGCCCTTTCCTCTTGGGCTGGCTCGTTGCAGGGACCGGCTGCTCTTTTGCCGCCTTCCTTGCCTTATTGGCCTTCTTCCTCCCAACAACCTTATTCCAGCCTTCGTTGGCCGGGGTGGTTGAGGGGAGAAGAACGTCTTCCTCCGTAGGTATAGGCTCTATAGGGGCCTTAGAAGTCGAGGGAGCCGCATCTGGCAACCTCGTTTTCTTCCCCACTCCTTTACCCTTGCCCTTGGGTGGCGGAGGGGGAGCATTTTGGCTCTCCAGCACCGGTGGTGTGGCCTCTTTGGCCATCTTCTTTCTATCGGCCGCAAGAGGCGGACGAATGCGCACTTCGGGGAGGAGACGGTCCTTGATGCCCTCAAAGCGGGCACTCGTGTAGAAACGCTCCTCAGCCAGTTTTTTAGAAAGCATTTCCTCTATGCGGACCTCCATTTGGGCTAAGAGGTCCGCTTCAACGATTTGTGGCGGCGTTTTGCGCGCGGCCACCCTTGATGCCTTCTGCATTGGCGCTGTCACTGCAGCCACTGCCCGTTCAGCTCGCAGGGAAGCGAGCTCCTCGCGCACTCGGACTAGCTCCTCTGACAGACGTGTGACTGTGGTCTGGAGCGCAGCGGTCTCATCAGAGGTGGTCCGTTTCCCCATCTCCGAGAGTAGGGCTAGGAACGAACAGGCATGGTCCTTGAAAGACTTTTGGACCGTGCCTTTGATGTGCCCAGACTTTAGGGAGAGGCCGATTATCTCCTCCGCGTCCTGTTGTGCTGTAGAAACAAGGTCCGCTATCGATAGATTGGAGTAATCTAAAATGTTGGACCTGCCATACCCGGACGCAGCCCGGACCTTTCGGAGCTCCTTTTCATTCTCCGAGACCTGAGCCTCGAACTCCGCCTTAGCCAGTCCCCGCAATGCTCTGGCCGCCTGCGCCTTTGACTCGGCCAAAGCGACATAGTCGCCCGAGGTAGGCGGACGGCCAGGGCGACGCTTGGCCTTAGAGGCCTTGCTGGCCTTGGAGGCCGAAGACTTCGATGAGTCCGAAGACTCATTTGATTTGGTCGAGGCGGCACGCTTGCGCGGCCGCAAAAATATGGCGCGATCACCCGAAACATTGTCGGGTCCGCTAGCCACGGACTCTAGATCAGACACGCCTTGCAGCGTGCTGTCAGAGTCCGACAAGTTTAATTCACCTGCGCAAAAGAATTTGCTGCCGGTGAGAGCTTGGCCGGGTGAACCGGCCGCCAAAGTCGTTTGTGGAGCACCAGCCATCTGGGCTGACGTCTCCACGGCCATCTCATCCATAGCCAAATCGTGTGCAGAATCTGAGTCCGAAAGTCTCGCCAAAAGAACGTAGGGGTTGGCGAGCCTACCCTGAGAAGGGCCAGCTACGCCAGAGAAAGCCGATGTGGCAGGCCTATCCTGAGAAGGACTGGACCTGACCACGGAAGATGTGTCGTCACAAGCCAAATCGTCAGATAAATCAAAATCCTGTTTGGAGATTGCCAAGTCGTTTGTATTGAGGGAGTTCGGTTTTGTTTTAGGGTTTTTCTTGATTGATGCCATGAAGTTCCCACGAGTGTCGTTGCAAAAGGAGTCCGCCGGGGCAGAGGCACGATACCCCGGTAACCCAAATACGCCAGGGGGTTGGGAGTTCCCCCTGGGATGGCCGCTAGCAGGCTGGGTAACACCCCAGCCACCCGAAGGCGACCGACGCCGCGCGAGGCCCCGAACGGGGCGCCCCAACGCCGGTCCTTTGTGGTTTTTTAATGTGGTTGTCTCCACCGGGCCGGCCAATTAAGGCAAGCCCGCTCCCACGCCAGAGAGGTCCTCTCGGACCCCCCAGCGCTAGCGAGTTAACCCTCCCCGGCAGGCACGCCGACCCGCCGGTTTGGGGTGATTTTTTATAGAGGTTTTCTTCCTCGCGGTCCACTCTCAGTGAGCGGACCCCCGGCCTCCTCTCAATGAGGAGGTTACGGTGTACAAGGTGATTTTTTATAGAGGTTTTCTTCCTCGCAGTCCACTCTCAGTGAGTGGACCCCCGGCCTCCTCTCAATGAGGAGGTTACGGTGTGCCGCTTTTGGTCCGCGCCGGCCGAAGCCGGTACCTCCCATATCTGGGAGGCGTTCCCCTATCCGCCGCCGGGGGACGCGTCCGATAGCTGAGCGGAATCGGCCGACTCGAGGTGCAATGAGCCGACCAACAGCCACGGAAACCTAACCTAACCTTTTTTTTTTTTTTTTTTTTTTTTGTTGACCCTGGTGAAAATGCATTACGCATACCCGTCCGCCTGGGAGCGGACGGGTTATGTCGGACTCTCCTCTGGCGGGGGCTTCTCCTAATGAGAAGCCGGCCAGAGGCATACCGACTAAAAACACCAGGGCACCACTCTCATCGTCCTTAAGTGGGGAGTGGCCGTGATAACGGGTACGAAACCTTATTCACGACCCTCCCCGGACGGAGCCCGCCTACACGGCGGGCAGGACGCTGCCCCCCCCGGGTGAGCTGGGGGGGGCGTTAGGGACAGCCGAGGGTGAGCAGCCGTCCCTAACGAGCACTGGAGGTGATCGGTGCAATGCCGGCGCGGGTATCCCAGTACCGGGCGCCGGCTGACCACCTCCAAGGAGAGGAAGGAGACGCACATATTGGCGTCGTCTCCGACCCCTCCTCGCTCTTCGGAGCGCGTCGGCGGAAGGCTCCTCCTCCCGCGCGCGCTCCGCCGCCTCCTTTCCTGCCACCACCTCCTCACAAAAGGTGGCGAAAGCCTTCCAGGCCTCCTCCCCTGACAGTATAGCTTGCACTATACTGGCAAGGGTGAGGTTCTGGCCGACTTTCGCCACCAGTGCCTGGCGCTGCTGGTCCCACGACGGACAATACGCGAGCGTATGATCTGCCGTGTCATCAGCAGCGCCGCACTCGTGGCAGGAAGGGGCTCCCTCTCTGCGGATTCGATGCAAGTAATGACCAAAGCATCCATGCCCGGTCATCACTTGCACCATCCTAAAGCTGAGGGAGCCGTGCGGCCGCTCAAGCCACCGGTCGAGAGCCGGGGCGAGCGCGTCCAAAGTGCGACGCCCGTATGTGGCGCGTCCCATGTCCAGCACCCAGAGCCCGACAAGGTCCTCCTTAAACTCCTTGCGGGCTTGCTCTCTTTCCGCGGGGCAGTAAGAATCGCCCCCGACGCCTTCTTTCGGCCGTCCACTTGTAAAACGGCCGCTGCACGTCTGCCTCCAGCTCACAGGAGCGGTTTGCCCGCTAGCGCGCATGCGGCGGAAAACCCTACTGTGCGATAGGCCGCATGCGCGCGGTGCAATTGCACGCTGGGGTGCACGAAAGGAGGCGGGACGTGTTCCGTGAGCCAAGGCCTCAGCCCAGATGGGCGCCGCGTAAAGGGGCCATGCTTCGCAGGATGCCGGCGTCTAGAGGTTTCCGGCACCTGGAGCTAGGCCCGCCAAATTCGGCATAAGCCAGCTGAGGCGTACGGCCGCCTTCAGGAGCCTAGGTGTGACAGCCCGCGGAAAAATGCGGGGCACAAAATGCCACTAGGGTCCCAAGACCAGACCGAGATACTTGATCTCCGTCTTTAGGGCATTCTCACACCGTAAGCCTCTAATGTGAGATTCGGTGGTGCGCGCGGTTGCCGAGGCCCGTGGAAATAAATGGCCTCGGTCTTGTCCAGCGCAACGGACAGTCCAAGACGGCGGATGCGCTCCACTACTAGCTCCCCCCCGGCTTCAGCTTTGATGGCAGCATGCTGAAAGTCCTTCCCCCGTGCAGTGACAAGCGTGTCATCTGCATAGCATATCATGCTCATGCCCGGGAGAAGGACGCCGCGGAGGAGCCAGTCAAACCCGATGTTCCACAGGAGCGGCCCTAATACCGACCCCTGCGGAACCCCGGACTCCACTCCATAAAATTGTACTTCGCCCTCTCTATCGGCGAAGACAATGCGCCGATTGCTCAGGTAATCACCTATAAGGTCCCGCAGGTATGCGGGGACCTGGAAGAACTCCAGCGCTGCAAGGATGGTGGCGTGTGGGAGGGAGTTAAACGCGTTCTTGATATCGAACGATATCGCGATAACTCCCTCTTTTTGCGCCTCAGCCTCCAAAATGATCTTCCGGAGGCGGGTCAGGGCGTCTATTGTAGACCGCCCTGACCGGAATCCAAACTGGGCGTCCGATAGGTCCGGGCCGATATCCTGTAAGTGAGAGACGAGGCGGGAAGCCACCACCTTCTCAAACATCTTCCCCACCTCGTCTAACAGGATAATCGGCCGGTATGCCGATGGAGAGTCAGCCGGACGCCCAGGCTTCTGGAGGAGGCATAATTGCCCCTCCTTCCAAATTTCAGGGAACCTCTTCTCTCGGAAACACCGGTTGAAGAGGTCCCTGAAATTATCCTCCATTCCGTTGGCGGCCGCAATGGCGATTATTCTTGCCGGCACGCCATCGGGTCCGGGGGCGGTTTTCTTCCCCCGGAGCCGGAGCTCTGCGGCCCCAAATTCCTCTGTGGAGACGAGAGGAGGAGGGTCAATATCGGAAGGCGGTGTAAAGCCTCGGGGGGCGTCCATAGTCGGAGGCACAAAGTCCGGCTGACTGGGAGGGAATAAAGCCCGCACTACAGTCTGGAGGAGGACGGGCTCGAGAGTCTCGGTCAGTGGGGGACCAATGGGGCGCAGTTGGGCGCGCGCCGCTTTGTATGGTCTCCCCCACGGATCTCGATCGAGACTCTCGAGCATCTCTTGCCGCGAGCGATCTTTTGCCTGCCCTATTGCATGCTTTAACGCTCCCCTAGCGGCCCTATACGCCTCGTAGAGGCGGGCCTCCTCATCGGGGAGCGTACGCCGTCGGCGCCTGCAACGAGTGTAGGCCCATCGGGCTGAAACGCAGGCAGCCCGGAGATCTGCTATCTCCGCCGACCACCAATGGACGGCGTGTTTGGGGTCGGGGCGGCGGGACCGAGGCATCGAAAAATCACATACCTCGGTCAGCGACTCCCTTAACTGGGAGGCAGCGGCGTTTACGTCGACATCAGAGTTGGGTGGGCAGAACCATCCCTGCACAAATGCCGCCTCTTTTGCCAAGTCGCGGTCAAGCCGCGTGAGGGCCCACCTTTTGAATGGGGAGCGCCTTGGAGGATTTTGGCGCGAAACCCGGCCGGAGATCACAAACCTTATGTATTTATGATCAGATAGCGTCTCGGCCGGGTCCACCCGCCAGTCTCCGATAAGAGCAGCCAGCGCCGGAGTGGCAAACGACAGGTCGATGATAGACCCGCCGTTTTGCCGCACGCAGGTGTGCTCTGACCCCCTGTTGAGCAGGGACAAACCACAGGATATTGCCCACGCCTCGACGGCGCGCCCGCGGATGTCGGAGGCGGAATTGCCCCACGTCGTCGACTTCGCATTGAAGTCTCCTGCCAGTAAGACTTGCCGCGGTGCCAATCGGCCCAAAACCGCGGAGAGGGAGTTCAAGAAAATCTCGAACTCCCTGAAGGGCCGATTGGGGGAAAAATAAACTCCCACCACGGCAAGAGGACCGTACGACGCAGCTATAAAACCTGACCCCCTTTCCAGCAGGGAAAGGGGGAGAAACTCGGAGGATGGCCGCGAGAGTATGGCGACCACTTCTTCACTGTCACTTAGCCATTGTGGTGGAACGAAATAAGGTTCCACCACGATAGCTAGACCTATTTGCCGCTCGGCTAAGACCTGAGACATTAGATCCTGAGCCGAACGGCAATGGTTTATATTACACTGTAAGACGGTGCGATGTCCAATACTATCCATTATTCGGACATCGCACCGTCACGAGCAGCGGGGGCCTTCACGGGCGCCGGCTGCTTACCCTTTTTTGGGGGAGGTTTACAATTCCTCCCCCTCATTACATGACCGGAGGGCCGGCCATTTGCGGCACAGACGGCGCACTTGGGCTCCGCCTTGCAACCAGCTGCCTTGTGCCCTTCCTCTCCGCAACGGTAGCAGAGCTCCGCGCGGGAAATGGGAGAGGGGCAGCGGGTCGACACGTGGCCAGTGCCTAGGCACCGGAAACATCGGAATGGGCCGTCTTCTAGCACTTTGACTGATGCCGAGCTCCATCCGACCAGTATTCGGCCGGCGCGCATGACAACTTTGGCGGCTGTAGTGGGGCATTGGAGGCGGACTGTCCCTACGCCCCCTCGACCGGTGCGTATATCACCGATCTTTATCGCTCCCACCGTACAACCGCCGATCTCAGCCACTTTATCTGCAACCTCCTCCTTGGTTATCGAATCGTCCAGATCCGATATTTGGAGGGAGGTGCATTTTTCAGGGCGCGCAACGACCGCAACACCCGACGTCGCCTCTCTTAAACGGGCTGCGAAAGTGTCCGCTTGATTGGCACTCGCCGCAGGGAACTCGAACAATCGAGCCCCCGTCAGCGTAGAGCGGCACTTTTTGGGGGTGATGCCTAGAGCCTTGGCATCTCCAAGTGCACCTCGCGCCTTCTTCAACACGCTGTCATATGTCTCCCCATCTTTGACAGCGCTGTCCGTCAGTGTTATGACGACGGCAGCGATTTTTGGGGAGACCAGCTTCTTCTTGGCAGGGGGGGCCTTTGCCGGTTTACCTGCGGGAGTGGAGGGCTTGGCCGCCTTCCCCTTTCTCTTCCCTGAGATGGGTTGAGTCGCCGGGGTAGCCAACTCTTTGGCCATCTTCCTGGCCTTCTTCCTCCCGACAACTGTGCTCCAGGCCTCTCTGGCCGGGGTGGTTGATGGGAGGAGGACATCCTCCTCCACTGGCGTGAGAGTAGCTAGCACAGCCGGAACCTTCGAGGTGGAGGGGACCGCCTCCGGGGTCTTGGATTTCTTCCCCACCCCTTTGCCCTTAGCTTTGGGCGGCGGAGGGGGAAGAATCGGAGTCTCCTCTATGGGAAGAGTGGCCTCCTTGGCCATTCTATTCCTGTCCGCCGCTAAAGGCGGGCGGAGGCGCACTTCTGGGAGGAGGCGATCTTTAATGCCCTCAAAGCGGGCACTAATGTAGAAGCGCTCCTCCGCTAATTTCTTGGAGAGTAAGTGCTCCATGCGGACCTCCATTTGTGCAATGAGGTCCGCTTCAACAATCTGCCCCGCCTTGCGCGAGGCAGGTTTGGAGACCTGAACCGCGGCGACAGCTTGAGCCGCCCGAAGCGCGTTCAGCTCCTCTCTCGTCTTCACCAGATCCTCAGACAGGCGTTTGACGGTGGCGTGCAGTGCTGCCGTCTCGTCCGAGGTGGTACGACTTCCCATTTCGGCCAGCAGGGCAAGGAAAGACATTGCATGGTTCTTTAAAGAACCCTGCAATGTCCCCTTGAGATGGCCGGATTTGGTTGCAATCGAAATTATCTCCTCAGCGTCTGTTTTCGCCGAGGAGACGAGGTCGGCCACGGGCATATTGGAGTAATCTAAAAAGGGAGATACCCCGTATCCCGCCTTTGCCCGGGCCTTCCGAAGTTTCCGCTCGTTGCGGACAACCTGTGCCTCCAGCTCCGCCTCATTTCTTTCTCTGATGGCCTTGGCCGCCTTCGCCTTGCACTCGGCCAAAGCCACGTAGTGGCCCGAGGTGGCTGGGCGGCCGCGACCGCGTTTGGCCGAAGAGGCCTTGCTCACTGATGAGCCACAAGAGTCTGAGGATTCCTGTGACTTGCCACTGGCGGCGCGCTTTCGCGCCGACTTCATAAACTTGGAGCGCTCGCCGGAGGCCGCGCTCACCATCGAATCAGCATCCGATGACTCCTTGAGGGTATCTGCGTCTGACTCGCTACCCGAATCCTCAACTATCAAATCTTCCTGACGGAAGAACTTTCCGCCCAGTGGTATGACGGGCACTACAAGCTCCTTCCTAATTTTGGAAGACATTGCCGTCTTAGGGGGCGGCATTTCCACCTCCATGTCGCTCTCACTGAGCTCCAAGTCGCGTGCAACAACAGAATCCGTACGAAAAGCCAATTTGTTAGTGGGAGTGCCGACCTTCGGGGCCGTCACCTCCACTGCCGAAACACCAAAATTCAAATCACATGCCGAAACAGAGTCCGTATGTAAAGCCGAGTCGTTGTTTTTGGTGGGCCTATCCTTAGAAGGACCAGCCACACCGGGATCCACAAAGGTGGCGGGCCTATCCTTAGAAGGACTGGACCCGCACACAGACGATCGAGTTACGCGCTTCATCGCAAAGGAGACCAAAGGATGCAGCTCAACCCGGTCAGGAGAAGCCCCTCAACTGAAACCGGGGAGCCACAAGAACACTCTGGGACTCACAAAAGGCTGTGTAAGCAGCGATGACAATCAAAGTCTTAGTTTCTCTCAGCCGCCGCCCTGCCACTCCGTTACGGTGGTCAGGGACGAAAATTGCAAAATATCCGATAATATCCGAAGTTTCACAAAACCTAACCTAACTCGACGGGTTAGGTTTGTTAGGGTTAGGTTTCACCGAATCCGACGTTATTTTGCAAAAATAAGATCCAACACAAAATTGCAAAATATCCGATAATATCCGTCGAGTAAGGTTAGGTTTGTCGGAGTTAGGTTTCATCGAATCCGACGTTATTTTGAAAAATAAAATACGGTTTGTGAAAAAAATATTTGATAAATAATCTATCTCGATAGGTTTCAGTGAGGTTAGGTTAGCCCACGTTAGGTTAAAACCACCCGTTTGGGAGGTATATTTTTTTATTTTGTGTTTGGTGAACATAAGGATTTTAACGCTCAATAAGGTTAGGTTTCACCGAATCCGACGTTATTTTGCAAAAATAAGATCCAAGACAAAATTGCAAAATATCCGATAATATCCGAAGTTTCACAAAACCTAACCTCACTCGACGGGTTAGGTTTGTTAGGGTTAGGTTTCACCGAATCTTACGTTATTTTGCAAAAATAAGACCCAACACAAAATTGCAAAATATCCGATAATATCCGAAGTTTCACAAAACCTAACCTAACTCGACGGGTTAGGTTTGTTAGGGTTAGGTTTCACCGAATCCGACGTTATTTTGCAAAAATAAGATCCAACACAAAATTGCAAAATATCCGATAATATCCGAAGTTTTACAAAACCTAACCTAACTCGACGGGTTAGGTTTGTTAGGGTTAGGTTTCACCGAATCCCGACTTATTTTGCAAAAATAAAATCCAACACAACATGGGCAAAATATCCGATAAATCCAAGTTTTACAAAACCTAACCTACTCGACGGGTTAGGTTGGTTAGGGTTTATTTTTCCACCGAATCCGACGTTATTTTGCAAAAATAAGATCTCAACATCAAAATTGCAAAATATCCGATTAATATCCGTCGAGTAGGTTAGGTTTGTCGTGGTTAGGTTTCACCGAATCCGACGTTATTTTTAAAAATAAAACCCAACACATATTGCAAATATCCGATAATATCCGAAGTTTCACAAAATTCTACCTAACTGCGACGGTTTAGGTTTTGTAGGGGTTATGTTTTCCCGATCCGACGTTATTTTGGCAAAAAATAAAATCACACAAAATTGCAAAATATGCCCGATATATCCGTCGAGTAGGTTAGGTTTGTCGGGGTTGGTTTCACCGATCCGACCGTTATTTTTAAAAATAAAACACACAAATTGCAAAATATCCGATAATATCCGAAGTTTTACAAAACCTAACCTAACTCGACGGGTTAGGTTTGTTAGGGTTAGGTTTCACCGAATCCGACGTTATTTTGCAAAAATAAGATCCAACACAAAATTGCAAAATATCCGATAATATCCGTCGAGTAAGGTTAGGTTTGTCGGGGTTAGGTTTCACCGAATCCGACGTTATTTTTAAAAATAAAACCCAACACAAAATTGCAAAATATCTGATAATATCCGAAGTTTCACAAAACCTAACCTAACTCGACGGGTTAGGTTTGTTAGGGTTAGGTTTCACCGAATCCGACGTTATTTTGCAAAAATAAGATCCAACACAAAATTGCAAAATATCCGATAATATCCGTCGAGTAAGGTTAGGTTTGTCGGGGTTAGGTTTCACCGAATCCGACGTTATTTTGAAAAATAAAATACGGTTTGTGACAAAAATATTTGATAAATAATCTATCTCGATAGGTTTCAGTGAGGTTAGGTTAGCCCACGTTAGGTTAAAACCACCCGTTTGGGAGGTATATTTTTTTATTTTGTGTTTGGTGAACATAAGGATTTTAACGCTCAATTAGGTTAGGTTTCACCGAATCCGACGTTATTTTGCAAAAATAAGATCCAACACAAAATTGCAAAATATCCGATAATATCCGCCGCCGCTACCAAATGACTGATAACAAATTTTTATCAACCCCACCAATATGGGTATCAAATAAAAGGTCTCAACAAGTAGAATACAATTTACTATGCAAAATTGAAATCTAAGAAGGCCGCCGCTAACAAATGGCTGATAACATTTTTTTATCAATCCCACCAATATGGATATCAACAACAGTTAAGGACCTCAGAGGGGGAGTTTTGGGGTATGTTAATACTTTATGTTTTATTTGCAAGCTTCGCTTGCAAATAAAACATAAAGTATTAACATACCCCATCGCTACTATACATCGCTAACCGCGTCATCGCCCCGGCGGTTCGCCATTTTGAGGTTGTACTCGGTTATTTTTTCGATGCCATGGATATTAGGCGCGCTGTAGCGTCGTTAGTGGCGTTATCTGTATAATATACACAATTTCTTGTGTGTCTGGAGATGGCTACCACCGCTTGTGGGACACTTTGCAGGAGATGGGACTGTTTGACAATTCTGACTATCGCAACGTTCTCGAACGTCTGTCCCTGGGCTTCGTGGATTATCAGAGTGCGCGATCCTTCGTCTGATCCGTACCCCTGGCTGATTAGGAGAGATTTAGAGAACAATAATAATTAATACTATAGAGATTACAAATTGACTAATGTCACATTTAAAAATTCTTCAATAGAGTAAGGACTTTTTTCTAGTAAGAAAGCCTTCAGTTTTTAAACGGTTTATTTAGCTCGACCCGTACGGTATTTATTTATTTGGGTCAAAATTAGAAATTGAAATTTGAGTACCTTCCTGTTGTCAGATTGATCTTAAATTTGGTACACACATTTAGTTCCGATGACAATATAATATAGTAATATCAATAACGTTGTAGAAGATGGCCGCCGGTACAAAATGGCGGATTTCATATTATTCCACAACCCCCTCAATATGGGTATCAAATGAAAGGGCTACACTACTACTACTAGTAGAATACTGTGATTATGACAAAATTTAAAATCCAAGATGGACGTGGTTACAAAATGGCATATTAGGTGAGGGCATGAGTAGTCGTGTCCAGAACAGTTATGTCCAAGATTGTGTGACGTTAAAATGACAGATCAAGTCTCTGGAAGGGCTGTGTATTGAGGAATTAGATTGTAATAAATTATCAGGTAAAAAACCATGTAATAATGAGGCACTAAAGGTAGGCATTTCCGTTAAATACTAAAAAGTATAAAATAAAAAATCGGTAAAAAAACTTTTAAGTTAAACGGTTTTATCTTATGTGCACTGAAAACTAGAAAATAATAATAACAATTAGGTATTTTGAACTTCTAGTTCAGAAATATTCTAATACCAAGCAGAATAGCTTTTAGGCATATTAGACTAAAATAAAAACGTGGGGCCCATTAACCATAGGTAGGATTTCAGAGGGGCCCCACGTTTTTATTTTAGTCTAATATGCCTAAAAGCTATTTTGCTTGGTATTAGAATATTTCTGAACTAGAATTTCAAAATACCTAATTGTTTTTATTATTTTCTAGTTTTCAGTGCACATAAGATAAAACCGTTTAACTTAAAAGTTTTTTTACCGATTTTTTTACCATGGCAATAAGGTTAGAACATGCACTTGTACGCATTCGACCAATGCATATTGCGCATGTTCAGGTGAATATTGTCATCTTGGTTTTCAGGTAGACTTTCTCCCTGGCTAGTTCTTTAAACCACCCCTACATGTTGCTTGGCTCTAAATAACTCTATTACCGACAAAGCATAAAAGAGATAATCGTGTATAAGCGTGTGTCAGCACCAATTATTCTTGCCTGGCGGTAGTCTAATGGTGTAATCGAATGAGACCTAGTTTCTTGTAAGCCATTTCTGCCGTAAGGAAATAATGGGAACCAAGACAGCTCTTCTGCTCTTTTCTCCATGAAAATTTGCAAAGAAGCTTCAGTCTTTGTACTTAGTGTTCAATCTGGCAACTGGTCACAGTTATTGTTATCAATACCTGGACAACTAAGGTATCAGTTCGTCTATGACACATAAAACTGACGAGGAAATTACAATATTGTTATTATTCAAGTTATTTGATGAATCTGATATCTGCTGGGTATTTGTGATATTATTAATGTCATTTATTAATTTATTTACGTTTTGATTTAATTAACGGATTAACATCAGGGGTAGTTTACTATGTTGATCATTGTCAGTGATTTATTATTATTATATTTATACGCTTGGCAGACGGGTTGGCGAGGGTTTTGATATAAATGCAGAGTTTTCCTTTTCTGGGTGCTGATGATCATGCCAGCAGCTTTACCTTAGTCGCCTTTTACGACACCTCGGTAAGAGTGAGGGTGGCCTATTCTACTCTGCCGGGGACCACACGGCTTTTATTTATTACAAGCTTTTATTTAGTTTCACCTGTCCCGTTGTCTGTCGTTCTGTAATCAAATCTTGCAACTTAAATTTGATCCACTTCCCGGTTTCCGATTGAGCTGAAATTTAGAATGCATGTATAAATCGGATGACAATGCAATGTTATTGTGACATAGAGCCGATCTGATGATGGAGCTGGAAGGTGACCATAGGAACTCCGTAATTAAATGATGCAACCCTATCGAGTTTGAGCTCATTAGATTCGTCTTGACAAGTACTTTGATACTATATGGTAACCAGGGTCTGATGATGGAGCCGGAAGGTGGCCATAGGAACTCCGTAATTAAACGACGCAACCCCATCGAGTTTGGTCACGTTTGATTCGTCTTGACGAGTCTCTTGCTTTCGTCCCATATTAATTATTTATGATTGATTGGATGGATGATCCAATGCCAAGGTGAGCACGTGCCGAGGGCTGAATGGTGTGAGGGTGTATAAACATGTCTTGCCGCTCACGTTGCGCCTCAGGGTACCAGGGCGAACCCTGTTGTATAATAGCCCTTATCCCTCTACAATGGACCTCTGGGGGGATGGACCGTTATTTGTCCTATACTCGTGGGAATAACACGAAGAAAACAGAAACAACTACACAAAGAAAACGACGTTTAGAGAAGGCGAAATTGAAGAGACAGGAGAAGATTGCTAATGCTTATGTAGCTCTAAGCCGAGTTAGGTCTTTAGCAGGTCTTCAAATCGAAGAACTTGACTGCTCCAAGTTGACGTCGAAGAAACCTTGTAATGTTGATGCATTAAAAGAAATGGATAGAATGAGAAACGTTACAAATAACTAACAAGTGATTACATAATTTCAACATTATTGATATTTAAATCAGTACATATTACATATCATGTGAACGAACTACGGACTTCATAACGGAATAACGCTGCTACGCGCTGTGAACTACGTCGTAGTTAATCTCGAATTAAAAATAGAGGTACTAACTCTACTATGACCGATACGTCACTGTCAAATCTATCAATGTCACTTATGTCATTGTCAAATCAAGTTTTCAGGTTTGATTAACCTTTTTTCTTAGTATAGGCTGCCGGAACAATTCATGTTGAGGATTTTCTCAAAAAATAGAGACTTAATTACAAACTTTATTTTACTCCACCAAACTCAACTCAACTACTCTAACTACTAACTACTAAAACTCAACTCACTCAACCAAAATTATCAAAATTTTATTGTTAAGAACTTAAACAAATTGAATTACCCATAAATTATGTCAGCGTATGTTTTTAGAAAATAGGTAGGTAAATACAATTAAAGATCATTTTAATGCAGTGGCAACATTGTAGTAACTTTTTTGGTCTTGAATTCCAGTTTCGGGTATAGATAATGCAGATCAGAAATTAAAAAAACTAATCCTACAACTTACAAAATTTTATTTATATGTAAAAAAACCTTCCTAAACAAAATGATGTGTATAACAATAAAATTAATTAAAATCTCAATAAAAAAACTATTAAGAAAAATGGGAAGCAAGAATTTAAACAAAAATGTCGCATCGTAAACACAACCATCAATAACGTCTGCCTTTGCGTGTCTGCCCGCTCAGCTCGACCAAGTAACTAACATAATGCTATCCCCACCCGTACTACCAGGAATTCCAAAAATAACTCAAATGAAATCAAAAACCATAAACATTTTAGCATTTTTTAATTTCTTAAACTAATATCACAAATTGGTTCGTTTGGTTTCTTAAACATTCTATGTATCAATAACGTTTTTATTTACAATCTGTACAGTAAACATTTCCTCACAAATACATCGTGTTTCAACAAAATGTGTGTTTAAGTAGACCATGGCAACATAAACATGGACAGTCTGAATAGAATAATAAACATGATGATCACAGATGATTTAAAGTAGACACAAAATAAATAGGTTTTACATTACCATTACCATAATAGATGTGAAACCTTTATTATCACGAGCAAAATGTATGTGTTTCAATAAAAGAAGTGAATAGTTTTGTAAGGACTCGACAGTAAAGTAGCTAGTGACTTAGGATCACCGATCACTATTATTGTAAGTTGAACTTCTATACGTACATCAAACCAGCGTTTGTAACCTATTTATTGAGTGGTTCTCATCCGTGATTTCGATCACACAAGCACAGGCAAGCGTGGTGGCCTCGCGCGCGTCTCCCGCGCCCGCTATAACGCGAACCTCGGCGCCGACGAGCGCGACGGCGGGCGCGGGGGCGGCGGCGGCGGCGCGCGGGCGCGGGTCGGCGGCACGGAAGGCGGGCAGCCCCGCGCGGAGGTCGCCGAGCCGCCGCGCGTCTAGGCTGACGCCGTTCTCCTCGCAAGGCCGGGGCTCCGCCGCTTCTAGCCGGAGGCGCGGATACAGGGCGCTCTCTTCTGTTTGTACTTGACGGTCTGATGAACTTCGCTCTGAAATTAATCATGTTTACTATTAATACAAACGACCGTTGCCAAACATAAAATCAAATTATAATAATCGTAGAGCATTCTTCGTGCACAAATTTCAAAAAATGCCTTCTCATACAATATTACCGGCAAATATACAGTTATAAATAGTAACCGGTGTCGTTGAGCGTGGAGAGGTCGGTGGAGGGCGTGAGGTCGGGCGCGCGCGGCAGCGGCGCGGCGCCCACCAGCGCGGCGCACACGGCGCCCCCCGCCGCCCCGCGCCGCGCCGCGCCCCCCTCCCGCGCGCTGCGCCAGCGCGGCGGCATCAGGCTCGCACGCACGTTGCGCTCCGGGTGTACGATTATTATGTACAGCTGAAACACACATACGATTTTATTTGGCAACAGATAAACATTTTGATCTCAATCAAACCTAATGATAAGTGAAGATAAGGTCAAAGTGGGACCATGTTTTATTATTAATAGGGCATGTAAACTAGTGAAGAGAGAGAGAGACAGCGAAATAACTGGTTGCTTCCTCCGTTGTACCTAAAATTATGACAATATTTGTCATAATTTTGTCGAAAGCCAAGATTAAGTACCATAGTGGTAGAGAAATACTGGTGAAGTGTTATTCCATTTTCCACCTGATCATTATTTATCATTAGGTGAGATAAAAGCCGAATACTTTTACTCAATTCAAACGCAGTTTAATGTAGACTTTTATTAGGTATATCTTAGGAGAAGACAGACAAATGAGCGTGATTCTGGTGTTGAGCTAGCTATGATGATGACGCGCCGTAGCACACGTAATTCATGACGAAGAAGTATATTGGCTTGGCTCAGGAGTTCTCTCTGCACCGCGGGGCACGGTTTTTCCTGGGCAATGACGGGTAGTAATTCATTCGTGGATTGCTGAACTGGACCTGTTAGCCGAAGGACTGCACACCCGACGGACCGGCCCTGGCGTGCGGGCCTTTATTCTCGCGCCGAAGGTCTGAGGACCGGCGTCTTCGCGTCGTTCCCTGACGGTGCACTAGGGCCCGTGAAAGCGGGTTAAACCATCGCATAGCGGGGTTGCAGGTGCCATTTTTGTCTTCGGACCTGGGGATGCTGTGTCCGGCTCCGCCCGCGCGGGTTGCGCGGTGGTTTTCCGGCGGAGCACTTTGACGACGGCATCCCCCCTAGAGTGGAACGCCTTCGGGCGTAGTGGCCGCAAAGCCCACGTTTTGGGACCTGCGCTGCAAGCAAGTTCGCAGCCAGCGGATTGCGGTGGCAGGTCGAAGTGACTTTGCGTCGCGGATTTTCCCTTCTCCGCAGCCATCGGAGTCGGTTTCTGCGACGCGTTGTTGTGTTGGAAGCCTGCGGAATTCCTGACTCGCACTGCTTTGCAGCCAGCAGTGTATGTGCGGGGAGGGGTTCCCGCAGTCCTCCTCTCGGTGGTGCTTGCACTGCAGCCAGCAGTGTGGGTGCTACCCGAGAGGTTGAGCGGGAGAGAGGCCGAGCTGGCGAGCCTCTTCGCCCTGACCGGGCGAAAGGTTGAAGCCTCCGTGGCAGTCCTCACCCCGGTCTGAGTGTTTCCTGGGCGGGGGATGGAAACGCCTCAGTGTTTTTATTGGGTATGCCTCCGGACGGTCTCTGATTAGCAGAGACCTAACCCGGAGGAGAGCCCCTCTCTGTGCGCATAAGGTGCATTTTCACTGGGTCATCAAAAAAAAGGAGTTCTCTCTTACTTTTGGGGAAAAGAGACAGACGAGTGTGACGCTAGCGCTGAGCGAGATGGTGACGGCCATGCTGGTGACGCGTAGCGGCACGTGGCTAGCGGTGCCAAAGTACAGCGGGACGAACGCTAGCCAGATCACGCACGTCGTGTACATCGTGAAGCCTGGGAGAACAATATCACTGTTACGCGCATTAAGTAGCTTAAACAATAAATACTTAAGTACATATTATGCACCCAGACACTGAACAAACACAAGTGTTCATCACATGAATGTTTGTCCAGGGTGAGGATCGAACCCACGACCTCTGGCGTATGAGGCAGGGTCATTAGCAAATGCGCCATCCGGACAGTCAAAATTGTTGTTGTTTTTTTTACAATAGCTGGTAGACGAGAATACGGATCATCTGATGGTAAGCGATTGCCGCCGTCCATGGGCACCCCCTTTCCACGTATTGGGCTTTCGGTACCCTCACTTATCCGACTTAATACAGCTCAGCACTGTTCATGATTTATTTCATGTCCTACTATGAAATCGTGTATCTGTAGATGCAACCAGCAAATTACCAATGTGCTTGCTCTCGTTGAACGCCTCGGGGATCTTCCTGGTAAGCACGGCGTACACAGTGCATACAATGATGAGCACGACAGGGTAGAAGAAGGCGATGGTGTACGACGCGTCCACGTACGAGTCGCAAACGAGCATGTTGTCCTCCCGCGTAGGGTAGTGGTGGATGGCGCGCGCCGGGGACACAATCTGCCACACCACTACTATCACCACCTGCGGACAAAGTAAGCCAGGTAAGTTTGCTAGACGGAAGGCAAGGCTGCAGTAAATTTTTTTCAATTTGTGGTCCACGAGCACGTCCAGGAACGAGGGACGCTAGTTGCCAAATATTGATCGGAGTGTCCAACAGGTGCGGTGGACTGTAACAGGTGAGGATAGTTATGAATGAGCAGGTTCATCAATATAGTACATGTATCACCAAACAGCTAATGAAGCATCTAGATCATCATCATGTCAGCATCTTTTCCAGATTGCGTCCAAAGTTGTCGCTTTGCTACCAGTTATCTGCTTTCCTGATACACCTCTGCCAATTCGAACGGTCTTTCGCATCCATAAACTTGAGGTTATCCGCACACGCATCGCGCGTTACGCATATCCTCATATACGACGTCAAGTCAAGCCATTTTGAGTCTTCTCCTTCCAATGAGATCCGGCGGTAGTAGCATAACCAGACATTTGTTCCCCACGTAGCTGTGGTTTCCGTTGGTCATGGCTGTATCATGGCTGTAGATGATGAATATATGTAGCTATTTTGACAGTCCTTAATGTTCTGAATGGACCTTATTTTAATAAAGTTTTTTTTTATCTTTATTAAGTGTGTTTGGTTAAATTACCTGGATAGAGACTAATATCGTGCAGATGACCAGCTGTGACTTGGGGGAGATGAGGGTGGGGCGGCGCGCGGAGTGTTTGCTGGCGTCGAAGATGCGCGCGATGCGGTTGGTCTTCGTGAGCAACGCTGCGTACACTACGGTGAAACAGAAGCCGGTGCCGAAACTGGAACCCATATTGAAACTTCTGTTAGCAAGGTGAAGGAGCAATTATTTATATTTTTTTGTTTTACCAAGTGAACATCAAAGCTGGTCATGTGTGAGAAACAAAATGGTTTGTGGGATCGTAACCCTGACTAAATCAGTGGGAATTTCCATAGTCAGGATTGAACCGTACCGATAGATACACTTTACTCACACATGGCGATACATTTCCACACCAGATTGGTGTGTCCTGGTGTTGCGAGCCTCTGTTAAAGGAGAAAATGTCGAACATCAATATAATATTAATACCAAACACAACCAGAAGTCTTCCCTCTCCAGCACCTTCCTCTTGGTGAATTACGACATACCGGGACATTATGTAATCTCTTAAGCTTATTCTCTAAATCTCGTAAGCTCTTTGGAACCGTTTGCTCAGCGTATTATTTACCAATAGCGGACACGCTTATGTACTCGAAAACTCCAAAAGGGCATTCTCCTCTCACGACAGGTCGAGAACATCTTGACAGTATTCTAAACGTCCCAGGCTCCTGTAGCCAGTTTAATAGCATAAAATAATGTTTTGAATTATACTATACTAACTAACCGCTGCAGCGAGCATAGCACGTCCGTGGGTCGCAGCACGAGCGCGAAGGTGACGAGGTAGCACATCATTATGCCGGCGAGCAGCACGAACGACAGCTCGCGGCCACTCGCGCGCACCACCGGCGTGTCGCCGCGCGCGGCCCAAACGCTGCCCACAAACCTGCCAGAAACACCATTAGCAAAGCAACTGAAGTAAAGGGGCGTTTTTATTAACTGCTAAGGCGATCATTAGCCTGTGGTAGTCGTTTTCCGCTAACGCAACAAAGCCCCTGCATCAGTGTAGGCAATTTAGAACTCTCGGTGCTAGATCTAAATTATTTTTAAAAGTCTCGACAAACGAATTCTATTTTAGCATGCTAATCCATTTAACTATATCAGCGATCCTGTTTCTTTTTCGGATCACCTAATATCCGATGCAATCTTTCAAAGAAACCACGATTATAGATGGTGATGAATCAGAAGGAAAGTACTCACGTGGTGAGCAGCACGCCGAGCGACGAGAAGGCCATGGCGCCGATGGCGGCGGGCGCGGATGGCCGCAGGTACAGCTCCGGCACGGGCGCGCAGCGCACGCGCGCCGCGTCCGGCAGCGTGCCCAGCGGACACTCCACGCACGCCGTCTCCGACACAGGGGAACGGATCTGCAAATAACACCACCATTGTTCTACAAATGACAGGACTCACCGCAAGATAAGCTTCATCTGTACTATCTAAAACCAATTCAACGCCTACCTATACAGTTTAGTGGTATTTTAAATTGAAACAGGATAATTTACTGACGGTAGAGTAACGAGCATCCTCATCTTAGCGTGTAATTCTGAATTGCGTCCAAAGTTGTCGCTTCGGAACCCGGGGTATGCTTGGATCATGATACAAGATTTGGGAAGTGTGGATTACAATGATGGCAGAGTAACTAGCAGTATGAGGAATAAATCTTCACGTAGTTCTGCCACCGTTAAGTACAATGACTCGATTTTGTTTTCTCCCGTTTCAAGCAGCTCAAGTCTTACTGAGTCTTACCTCATACTGTGTGCAGTTGAAGCAGTGCCAGCAGCAGCTCTCACCCTCCACGTACTGCTTGGCCTGTCCTAGCTCGCACTCCGCGCTGCACACCGACTCCGGCGGCCGACGCTCGTCCAACTTAAATTGGATCTCTGCCAGAGCGAACACATAAGACTTGGACATGATGAAAATACTATTAAACTTGGAAACTCAATAGTAAACATGTAGAATGACAGAAATTACCATCCATGTCCAGCTCCAGTTCTCCATCAAGATATCTGCCGACTTTGAGCCATCTGTAAACGCCTCTGGAAACTTGCTTGAAGTGCAGTATGTTGTATCGCGCGGGGCCATCACCGTTGTTATCGAAATGGAACTCGTCACCGCTCAAACCTGGCACAAGTATAACATACCATGAAATATCTGCATTATAATTTATTGTGTATCACTACATGAAAATCAGGGTTCTTCGGGAGAGTACCTGTGAAGCGTACTTGTCGCAGGTACCGCAACAGCGTGGCTCCACTTGCTGGTCGCATCGCTTCGCACAGTCCTGGTTTTCCTCCACACAGGTCAGTATGCATATCTCTGGAACACAAAATTAACTAAGTAAAGTAAAGTAAACAAAATAAGAGGCGATGGCAGGGGATGGGAGCGAGACAGACGGATTGATGCAAATAGAAGAGCGCTACCTAATGGCGTGTACGAAGGCCATGACGGCGTCGGCGACGAACTGAAGCTGCGCCTCGAAGACGGTGTTGTCGGCGGAGAGGCGCTCGCGCCCGCTGCACATCTTTGCGTACTGCGTGTTATACGGCGTGCGAGCGCTGCCCGGGTACCGGCAGCGGAAGTGGTCCTCCCAGAACTCTGAAAGCAGTCGAACAGATTGTAACAACTAGGGAATTTGCAAAGTTAGGTGGACAGTTCGCGTGTAGAACATGCAAGAAAAAGTTAGTTGTTGATTATACGCTGTTACACACTAACTATATACCTAAGCCACAAGTTAAACTATGTAACTTTTAATACTTTTCAATAATTTTTAATTTATGCCCCGGTGGTTTTTATCTATACTCAACTACACCATCAATCAACTGTAACAATTTTTTTTATTCATATTGTCTCTATATCACTGCACCATACACTAATCGTCTGAAAAAAATCTCAATAGGGTTGAATAAAATTCACCTTTAGAATTAAATATGTCAACTATTAGCGAGTTTCACCTCTTAGCTAAAACTAAAAAGTTATTGGTTAAGCTCTTTTTGCATGTGACTGGAATACACTCACACATTTACCGATCGGCGGTGACTCAGCGTACGAATAGAACGAGATTTATGTTGGGAAGAGTTTTACCGACAAACCAGGGATTCCTGGGGTTGTTCTCTACGGTGAGGTTGAGGAAGTACTCGCGGAAGCCTTGCACGGGGTTAGCCTGCGGCTGCACGCTGATGGTGCCCTCAACCGCGGGCTCGTTGTCGTCGGAGACCAGCGCGCGCGCGCTCCAGCCGTCGGAGCCCACCCAGCCGAACGCGTCTTCCACGCCCAGTCGCCCCACAGCCGCCATCACGCCCGCAACCTCTTGGTCTGACCCGAATACGATTACACCTGCACACAAAATATAAAACCTATATGTTCATATAAAACTCCTCCTTCTTATCCAGTGGATTATTGAGCCGGCCTGGTGTCAGAGCTTCAAACCGCTCTAAAAGCCTATGACATAGTTGTGTAACGGTTGTTATTAAAATGACAGAACCCAGGGCTTCACGTGCCCTTCATGGCACGTAATCCTCTCTCTTTTAATCATTTGGCTAATTCAAGCCTGCAAGAGAGAAACAAACTAGGCTACTTATTACACAAAGCGGTATGTCTCTCGTGAGATTCGAATACATGACCTCAGGGTTTTAGAAAAAACACTCATTAGTTATAAACTACGATGGCATTAAGTGCTGACCACTTTGCTAAAAGAATACTGAAGAAAGAAGAGAATCAAACCATTACCGCAACTAATATTCAGAGTAAGAAATTATAAATAAATAAAATAAAAATATAAATACCACGAGCCCTCGGTCGAGATAGCAGCCGTACGACGATAGCGTCGTAGGCATTCTCGTCAGCCTCTCCAGAATCTTTCACCAGGCGTTCCTTCACCGCAATGCAGATGTTATTGCGGGCCAATAAAGTTTCCAATTCTTCAAACGCCTATAAACAAACACCGAACCTTGGATGACACGGAAATAAGAAATGCAATCACAGAAAAAATGTGTGATGATTATACCTAAATGAAAGAAGCTGTTAGTTAATCACCTTAATACCATAGTTGGACTCCTCATAGATGATGGAGACGTATCTCCAGCCCAGTTTCTTGACGATCTCGACCATGGCGCGCACCTGGTGCAGGTCAGAGGGGATAGTGCGCGTGAAGTACTCGAAGCGGGCCTTGTTTGACAGCTCTGGAGACGTGGAGAAGAATGACACCTGGAATAAGAATGTTTACTCCTTGTTATATCTATAATCATTTAAAATTTGAGGATGAAGCTCGCCGTCTCCTTTGAGATCGGTCCTCCAAATATAGTGGCCGCCTGGGAGGTGTAAAAGAAGTGTACCAGATTGGTGATCTTTTTTTTTATGCTAGAGGCGACAAAGGAGCAAGAAAAAGATCTGTTCGGAAAAATAATTTTACCCACTGGGTTTTGTTGTTAAGTTCAATTAGAACGTATCTTGAAGAAGGGTACTTGGTATGAGATCTTTGCGGAGGTTACTTATGAGACAGCCGAAGATGACTTTGAGGGTCTACGATGCTAAGTGTTCTCAGTATATTTGTCACCTGCGGGATCTTAAAGAGGCGCAGCAGGTTGGCGACTTGCACGGAGGTGACGCTGGAGGCGGCGCCTACCACTCCGGAGATCACCTTGCGCACCGCCGTCGCGTTGCACGCGTACTCTGCGTCGTCGATGTTGCTGATCGAGCCTGCCGAACAACAACTCGGTTAACTATGGATGTGCGCGCGCCGTCGCTAGTGCGGGAACACTTTGTCCGTAAACATTTGCATATGACGTCATATGTTTGATATTTCGCGACCGTTCTTTGATCTTTTAAGCTCATACTATGTCAGTATTCATATTATAACAATTTGCAAACAACATCATGCTTTATGGAGAAACAATTTTTGTGATGCGCATGTGAGGAAGACGCAACTTTATTTATAAACTTCTTTTATGATCGAAGAAAGACCCCTTTTATTTCATTCTTCCATTATCGGTACATCACACTCAAATTGGCTTTAGTACCTTTGGGTCGCATCATACCCGCATAAGCTTTTTAATGCAAAACGTAGTATATTAGATTTATAGTATAGTTTTTTCCACCCAATTGATGTATCTACATACTTAGCTTGGGCTCCTAAAGTCTATCATCTGGCACACTTGGTTCACTTGAAGTATAACTCACCATACGCTCTGATATGACTTTCATATTGCCCTAAGGAATTTCTTTTATTTATTTACTAATAGGCACAATTACAGAATACATTTTAAAGTATATCAAACAAATTTACAAGCCTAAATTCATACCAAAACTGTACCCTGATAAAGGTTGTGCACAGCATTTACTATTATATAAATTCAAATGAAAAACACATATTAACTGCTGTTTTATATTTTTAACAAAAAGTATTGACTGCAAAAGTAACGTTATAAGATCTGCACACTCGAAACAACGGATTATTGTATGCCACATTATTGCCACAACATGGCTCAAAAATTTTATACATTTTTGCTTACTCGTACTATCAGTTGTTTTTAGTTGAATTACTATGGTAATGACCTCTAGTGACGAACCAGTGGTAAACATGTTTACATTCATAAGTGTTCTGTGTAGACCTAAATTGAATAAACTATTTTCATTTTTTAAATGAGATTCAATACTGATTGTATGTTCAAGCTAAAAGAATACACTCGTAAAATGTTGTATCTACAGTGCGATTTAAAATGAAGACATCAATAATCTGAGCCTGACTATGAAAGTAGTTGGTCCGCTGTTTAAAAGCAAAACATTACTTATTTAGTAATTATTTCCACTAACCCAAGCTTCTTACCACAGCTGACCGTTTAGAATTCAGACAACGAAAACAGTTCCAAAGTTCTCTAACTTCTGTCATTTGTCGAAATAGTTTCGAGTTTAGTCAATTTAGAAATGCTGACACCAATTTAAATTAAATTCTACAAGATTCCTCCGGCTGTCATCGCCAGAAGTCGTACTGAAGAATGTTTGCAAGATAGGATGATGTAATGTAGGGAATGCACGCGACGTCAGCTCAGAGAACAAAGGCAAACTCGTCCCGATAGAGTCTGTGGCAGTGCACCGACGCGGAAAGTTTCGTTTCGTTCGAAATATTGAAATTCAGAGATGACTTATTTTTTATTGTGAGTATGGAACAGTTTTCTTATATGGGTGAAAGCTTTGGCTTCGAATTTTTATGTCGTCATCCACTATTTTGAAACTGTACAGGTTAGAATTTGGCAGAATTTTCTTCGTCGGATCTGATGATATCAAGTGTCATATGAGGTAGTGGGGCAGCTCCTAGTCTCTATCCTTTGAGAGGAGCAGTATCACAAAACTAAAAAAAGTGGGATGCACTTGTCTAGTGCGTGCTAGGAGAATGTGAAAGCAAAAAATAAAGAGTGGTAGTCCTCCTCCTTTTTTTTAGCGTGTAATTCATTTATGTCTAAAGCTATCGATTTGACCATGATCCAGGATTCAGGAAGTCTGGTAATTACAATGAAAAGGCTGCCGTCTTACCTTCGCAACCCTTAGACAACAACCATACAAGAAGTGCAAGTTTCCTCACGATATTTCACTTCACGGCCGAGATAATTTTAGAAAGTGTAAAAGTAAGTGGTAATCACCTTTGATGAAGTCGAGCGCCATCTCCAGGCCGTAGGTGTCGTTGTCGCAGTCGTCCAGCACGTGCGCGCCGAGCGCCACGCCGGGTGGCACGAGGCGGCGCCGCGTCGCCACGTCCATCGCGAACAGCATGGCCTCCAGCGCCTGCACGCCGCCCTGCGCCATCACCGGCCCGCACGTCGCGCCCTCCGACCGGCTGTGTACCTGCCCCCAAACATTCACACAACATCTCGTACAATAATCTGACTAAGGGATGAATGTTTGATAGTGTGATAATGTAATATCACACTATTTATTTATTTTATTTGCATTACATATGGCTATTGCGCTTGTAATACAATTAAAATTCACTTCCTGCAATCACCATATTTTATTGATCTGTTTACTATTGTCTGAATATTTGGTATGTTCAGTGTCTGCGTCACTGAACATACACAAGTGTAAATAACTTTGTCTTGAGTGCGAACTGAACTCACGGCCCACGACGACGTGAAGGCATAAAGTTTAGAACATTAAACTCATACTGTTTTAATTTTTTTTAAAGAAAACTAATAATTTAACGTTATAACGTACTCCATATCTCCAGATCTGCAAAATTTGTGCAATAAAGTGTAAATATCTATCTATAAAACCAATCTGGCAAAACATCTGTACCCATAGGAATACGAGAAACTAAAGACCATTCGCTTTAGAACACTGAATTGGATATCGGCTCGGAAGTTTCTTGGTATATTATGATATTGCTTATAAAAATTCAAGTGGTTTCGTTAAACTTCGAGCGTTTGGCCGGTAACGGGCGCGCGTGCTCGCAGCACTGTCATACTCATGGGAATTAATGATCAAGTTTCCACAAATGCAAATGCAGTTTTAACTACATTCAGACATAATATGATCTGCAAGCTGGTAAAGTTGCTTCCTCAGATTGTTGTTTGTAGTGAAAAGTTATAGGGCGAGGAAAGGAATTAAGCGTACAGGTAATATCCATTTCGTTTAAATAGAGTTGTATTCGTTCGTTGAAAATGCCATGTATGAAGTTGATTGATGGATCCGTAAAACAGAATTTCGGAATATTTTCACACATCCCTTGATTTTCATTTGATTCCATTAGCCTCACCTTATTGATTAGCCAGAGGTAAGGATTTTAAAGTTTGTACTTAATTAATGTTTTCTAGGTCATAGTTGTAGGTACTCATACGTAGGTACGTATGAGTTTGAAATAATAAAATTCCGATGAAAAAAGCAATCAGAAAAGCATTAGTAGTAGCAAGACAAAATAGAAGTATTGAATGTCTTTGCACGGAGCTTTTTCACTTCTGTTTTTGATTTAATAGCAAGGAATGATTAGTGTATACATTTATATTTTACATATACTAACACAAATCATTTATTGCAGAGGCTTTTTTTATGCTAGAGTGTAAAAATTAAGCTGCAGGGAGTAGATCAAATAGTTCCTCAGAGCACTCCCCATGATAAATGCGGTATAGAATGCTGAGAGAAGCTACATATTATATTCCGTCACAGCGCTAGAAGATAAAGCCAACTACAGTGAGTCAAGCCATCTGTCATAGTCGCATATGTTACGAGCAATCTGATTAACCGGGTAGTATTAACATGTACTGGTGATCAATAAGCAAGTGAGTCGGTCAAATTTTCGTTTGAGTGACCAAGACCGAGACAAGATAATCGAGGTTTTAAAAAGCTTCAAAGTACTTTAGTTGACTTTTGTTTGTTTTCTATTTTACGCGAAAGAATGCATTTTTTCAGGACCTTTTTGGTGTCCCATTACTTTTTCAGCACTTATTTTTTTGGTCTCTCATTAGTTTTTCAGCACCTTAGGCATGCAGGTATAGCCGCACCACAGAGGCGGCGAGATTTACGAGAAATTGCTTCGCTGAATATTGCATGGGTTGTGTGTGGAGATTATTTATTAATACTCGTTTAAGTTAAGTGAACGGGGCACACGGGATATTAAGTGAACGTCAACACGTGAGAGCGTTGTTAATGCCATTTTGCTACTAGTATAGCTTGAAGAAAGACCTTCCTACACATTTACAATTCTTTAATCGAGGATTGTAACGAGTTTATTTTTCTACTGTCGCAAGGTGTATTTGTTTTTTTCCTTTCCTTCCGTTCATGAATTTGTCGGCAATTTAGTATCTAACTTCCTGTCGAGATATAAGTAGTGACTGCGGAACTGCACTGGTTCCAAGATGCACAGCATAAGACGAAGACAAATGGTGACATCTCGTGTCGGAGGCCAAAATTCTTTTTGGCTCGCTGAGCCATCGGAGTATGCGAGTCCTTGGCATCTTGGTCACAGCATATTTTATGTTAGCCTTGGCGTTATGTATGTCATTGAAGGATCAAGAAAGATATAGCACGTCATTGAAACTACGCGTGTTTGCTACTTACATAAGTTTTAAAGAAGAAAAATATAAACTTAAATCTGTGATGAGAGGTTAGTTATTATGTATTTATTTGTTTAAAACGTAAAATATTTTAATCATCATCAGCAACCCACACTCGTCCACTGCTGGACAAAGGTCTCCCCTAATGCACGCCACTGCTCCCGATTTTCGGCCACTCTCATCCAGGCCACACCAGCCAGCCTTCGAATGTCATCATCCCATCTTGTCGCAGGGCGTCCTACACTACGCTTACCGAGTCGTGGTCTCCACTCAAGGACTTTACGGCTCCAACGGCTGTCAGAAATATTTTAATTTAGGCATGATAATAACTTATGTAATAACTTAAGACAGAAGGTCTTATAAGTAGAGACTAAATAGATTAGACTAGGTATTACATATATCTCACAACTTTTTAAGGTGGAGAGACTGAACTGCGAGACTTGTTTTTTACAGGATGTTTTTGATGGAATTCTTTTTTCCTATTCATTAGATAAACAGATAATCTTTTTTGTGAACACTTTTGAAAAAAATTATAAACATATATTCATACTAAACAAACTTCTCTACCTCGAACAAAAAGTCCAGCTTGGTAAGTCTAACTTCCAGAAAGAAGTCGATCGACGAATCCAACTCGGCTGAGCAGCGTTCGGGAAGCTACGCAGCATTTTTTCAGCCTATCTACAGTAGTGTCTCAAGATGAAAGTCTTCAATGCGTGTGTGTTGCCAGTGATGACATACGGAACCGAAACGTGGCCGCTTACAATGTGCCGATTAATGAGGCTCAAAGTCACCCAGAGAGCAATGGAGAGGGCTATGCTCGGAGTCACCCTGCCTGATCGTATCAGAAATAATGAGATCCGCAGGAGAACCAAGGTCACAGACGTAGCCCAAAGGATTGCATGACTAAAGTGGCAATGGGCAGGGCACATAGCGAGGAGAACAGACGGCCGTTGGGGCGGAAAGGTTTTCGACCACTACCTTTCCGCCCCAACGGCCGAAGCCTCCACAGGCCACGTACAGGAAGTTGCAGCCGTGGCAGGCCCCCCACAAGGTGGACCGACGATCTGGTGACGGTCGCGGTAAACCATTGGATGCGGATGGCGCAGGACCGATCTGTGTGTAGATCATTGGGGGAGGCCTATGTCCAGAAGTGGACCTCTGAAATGATGATAATGATGAAACTAACTTATCATATAAGGGTTCAGAGCCCCCTTTTTAACCGACTTCAAAAAAAAGGAGGAAGTTCCAACGGCGCCGACGTCGGTTTCTTCTGAGCCGGCGGCATTCTCTCTGTGTTATCAAAAAAAAAGGCGGCTCCGCTCTTCGGTCTCTTTGACTTAAACTATACTCATACAAAAACAAAATACAGTTGCAAGAATGTTAGGTTACAATAACAAAACACAGTAAGTGTTTATTATATTTGCTGTCTTTTGTTATTGTACTCGTAAGATGATCTAATCAATGCAGCAGTCACTTATTCTCTGTTCTCTAGTTGTTGTCGGAGGTAAAAAATGTAATAAACTCCATATTAAATACAGCTGCGCGACATAAATCATGTTTAGTAGAGCGTCACGAAAGCTCCCGCTCGCCCAACTGGGCTGGACCTCCGCCCGCCCGGCTTGAGGGCAATTTGCAAGGAAGTCATGTTGTGAAAGGGTTCGATTATTTTTCTCACGTTATCAGGGAGAGGGTAAATGAGTGGGACGGCCATTTGGCGAGAATTGCTGGGTCACTACCATGTTGCCTATTCTTTTTGCGTGTTAGATTATATAAACAGTTAATAAAATACAACATCTTATACATTGATACTTAAGGCTCGACATCTACAAAACTAGAGATTTATATTGATTGTGAGGGTAATGAGATATTTTTTAATAAAGTGTGTACATCATTAAATACATGAAAGGAAGTATTAACAATTTTTTGAGACAAATTTATAAAATAACGTCTTGTCAAAAAATTTAATGCGTCTCAAAAAAAGTCCTTCAAGTATTTAAAGACGTCCTTAAAATAATTATATCTCTTTTAATCGCCACAATCAATATTGGCGCGGTTAGTTTAGCCGAGGTAGAGCAAGCACTTATGTTGTGAATATTAGTAAAACACTACAATTATTCGTTAAGCCATATTATTATGTATATTTACCGAGTTTGGGAATCGAACCTACCAAAGGTTAATTAGGCAAGCATTGCGAGTAAGCCTTCATCATCATCTCAGTGTAGCAGTCTTAGAGTAAGTTATATCCAGCTACGCCCAAAGCAGTCGCTTTCATCAGGGTATGTATGAAGTGACTGAAGTCAGAAAGCGCGTAAAGCTATTGGAACGAATAAGAATTATTCGGCTTTCTCTCCGGCTATAGAATTTCGACAAAGACGTCTACTGGGTATCGTTAAAAATCGAATACCTGTGGTACCGAAACAATACACAAAACAATTAATCCAATCCATCATCGTGTCTAGGCTTAATTTTAAAACTTCTTAGCTTCATTTACTAACTACCCGACAGGGTCCATATTGTAACTTAAAATACTTTAAACTAAGATCTTTGTACAACATATGAAGAAGCAATAAACATATTGAATTGAATAATAATAAAAACTATATTTTCAATAAATACATAAATATTTTTATAAATTAAATTTTTATGTTTTTTTTATCAAAATTGATAAGAGCGTTTGAACTGGGTAAAATACATAAAGTCAAGCTGTTCTTGCGACAAAACATGGCAAGTTTTCCCCTTACCTATAAGCTAGGGGAAAATACTACGTCGGTACTTTTACGTGCGATGTCCTTTCCACTTTTATTTTTATCATCTGGCGATCGGGGGCAAGGGTCGCGCTAGGAAACTCACTGAATTTAGCTGCTCTAACAATAATTTTGGTCCATCGACCCACAAGTAACATTCTCCTTGATACGCCAGGCTTGGCAAAAAATCGAATTGAAACCAACTGCTAATAAGTTTTACTTTGTCTAAATAAATTAAGTTTAACTTCACTAAGGACTTGCATCAACATATTTATACGATATTGCAGTGACTTTTACGTTTGATTTTCAGATTATATATTCTTTTAACGTTGATATCTATTACTATCGTGACTTATTATTATTTTAATTAGTTTATCTTATACTATTGACATTCAACATTTAATTTATTTATTTAAGGTACATAAACAGAGCATAATCGTAAAGTAACATAATGAATGAGGTTAAAATTTTTTTTTCCAGACAATACTCCATAACATATGTACACAGCATGGTTATTTTATGATAAAATTATGCACTGATTTAATTATTCAAAAACGTTAAATTAAATTATGTAAGTTACCTTTTGTATGGTTATAAAGGTAAGCTGTACGAACCCATTTTAATGTAAGACCTACTCTCATGTAAACCACAGTTTGTGACAGTAAAGAATTATGATTATGACAATAACGATTTGTGGCAATGCAGTGTGGTTAGACTGTATACTAAGATAATATAGTTCTTGCGATGGGCTTGAACCCACCACACCGTGTTAAATGATGGGTGGTACGGGTAAATTATGGTAAATAAATATAAATAAAAAATACTAACGTTAGTGTAGTACGCTTATCTTGTAATTTTCTACAGACAGGTGTATCTCTTAACATTTACATCCCTTTAACCACGTGTTGAATTTTTTTTATTCAAATTTTCAAAAGTCATACAACAAATTTTGTTCAGAATTTTGCTCTACCAACGTAGAGCTAGCCGTGTGGTCACCGGCAGAGTAGAATAGACCACCCTCACTCTTACCGAGGTGTCGTAAAAGGAGACTAAGGTAAAGCTGCTGGCATAATCATCAGCACCCAGAGAAGGAAAACTCTGCATTCATATCAAAACCCTCGCCAACCCGTCTGCCAAGCGTGGTGAGTATGGCAATTACCCCTCATGTGATTGAGGGAGGCCCGTGCCCCAGCAGTGGGGACTTAAATGGGCTGATGATGATGATGATGATGAACGTAGAGCACGCGGTTAAGGGAATGTAAATGTACACAGATACACCCTGTATAACTTTACTAATTAATATCTATTAGATTTTTTAACAAATCACTTTGCAAATTAACACGAAGTTATCGTGTTACTCTTTGTTTCATAACGTTATATTGGCTAGGTACCAGTAGATGGATTTTACATAGATTGTAGATCAAACGGAACTCAAATTGTTATTCGAGAATTCGACAGTGTCTAATGTCTATCATTAGTGTCGCGATGGCTGATCGTGATGGAGCAAAGGCCCTGAGCACAAGAAAGGGGGGTGGGGGGAGGAGGGGGCAGTTGTTAGGCTGGTTGTTACGCACTTTATCACTTAAATTGTAGCACTTATGTTGATGGAGTCTAGGAATAATAACTCAATTAGCACGGTTTCATAAAACTTCAAACATTATGGTGTTAACAATGAACTTGAAATTTCCGTTACATATACAAACTGTATTTAGTTTATCTGATATCGCGGATCCTAACTATGTTTTATTTATGAAGTGCTCTTATGAATGACAGATCTATTACGTAAGGTTTTGCGTATCATCGAATAGTCATACGAAGCCTTCGTCATAAGTAATCGTGCACAAAGTTCTTTTAGAAAGTTAGAGCAACAATAACAGCGTATTTTTTTACTTCTCAAACTCATATCGGCGTGTGATTTTGGGTTGTGTCCAGTCCTGTCGTTTCGGACCCCGGGGTGCGCTTAGTCCATGATCCAGGATTTGGGGAGTCTGGTAATTACTAAGAAGCGACTGGCCTTCGCAACACAGACCAACTAGATCGTCATTACACGTTTCACTATTCCAACCGTGCCAGTTTGCATGCGATGTGTTCCCTCAGCGCTGAGCTAATTGTAGGCACATACATTTGAAAAATACCGAGGTGTGTGCTCGGATTCCATCCTACGATCTCCCTTGTGGATAGCGCATCCTTATCGACTGAGTTACCAGGCCTCTATTTTTTACCCAGCTTCTTCTTTGATAACTATATTCAATTACTATATTGATATTACTATAACTCCAAAGTAAAAGAGTTATATTTTTGGTTAAAAAGTTTAGGATAAAGTTGTTACGAGTATAAGTTGTGTCTAAGCGAGTAGCGAATACTAGGTGAACTTTTAGTATTACTCGAACTTTGAAAGCTGCTGTCATAAAGTTTTACTGCATAACTTTAAAGCTCAGTTTTGTTTGTGATCTGAACACGAAACGAACGTTTACAGGAAATAACCATATTTTCATGTCGTAAGCTTTAATTTCGTACAAAATTAAAGCGCAGTGGTTTGATCGTGAAATGCAAGGGTCACGGGTTTGATTCCCACACCAACACAAACGTTTGTTGATGAAAAAGATATACTATAATATTCACTGGATTGGACCTGTAAGCTCTGCCGATGTCTGTAGGATTTACCTCTTTATAAATAGTATAGATAAAGATTCCAATGTGTGTGGTTCATTTGACTGACCGGATGGCGCAATTGGTAGTGACCCTGCCTCATACGCCAAAGGTCATGGGTTCGATCCCCACCCTGGACAAACATTCGTGCAATGAACACTAGTGTTTGTTCAGTGTCTGGGTGTAATATATGTATTTAGGTATATATTTGTTGTCTGATATCTGTAACACAAGTGCTTACGGTATTTAGTACGGAATCAGGTCAACGTATGAGATTTTGTGAGAATAATAATAATTATTATTATAAGAAAGGTTTTGGTAAGGAGTAAGGAGTTTCAGTAATTACAACAAAAATTTTGTGGATTATTTAAGATGTGGCATAGCTTTTTGTCCCAAGATAACCCAAAGACAATTTTAAATAATAGTTTTACGATCGGTAATCGAACTGAAAGCTCGCTTGGGTGTAACACCTTAACTACTGTACTATTGATGTCATCGGTTATATTTGTATAATGTATTTACTAATAGAATTTATATACATACCTACTAGTTTTATTAGGCCTGAAATGACTCAAACTAAGCACGCTATAGGTATTTTATAGGGAACACAGGGTAGTTCTGTAGAATTGACTTGAGTAATTCGTTCCCGACTACCAGTGTCAAAGTACATTGTCGATGCGCGGAATTGCTCTGAAATATGTATATAGATTCTACACTGCATAGTCCACAATGCTATGACACGGGTTGATTTATCGTTGCGAACAAAACACTAATCGTTTTCAATAGGCGAGTATTTTCTGAATTTCAGACTACTATCTCTCAGACAAGTTTGATCTTAAATTCAGTCGTGGCCATATCGACTTCATGCAATACTCATGAAATTATTGAGCATTTCATTAAGCAAATCTACGATATGGCCACGACAAATAAACGACGTGTACTTTTTAACCACATAGCTACTCGTTTTTCCTAACATTCCTGGTGCATCAATGGGAACAACTTAAGACGCCGCATATGATCTGGTGCCGTCCCAACCGTCTGAGAACAGGACACGGTCGTTGCAACAACTGCTGGTACAAGTGGGGGTGGTCAGATGGCCCTACTTGCGACTGCGGCGAGGAGGTTCAGACTATAGAGCATATCATGCATAGATGCCCTACTCGTGCATACCCGGGACCAAGCAGCGACGTAGATGAGCTTCCACCCGAATTCATCAAATGGCTCCGTGACCTGGACATTGACATATTACATTTTAGCAGTTTGACATTTTATTTGAATTAATTTGACATCATGTATGTTATAAAATGTTATCTCGCCTATTTTATAATATCTTACGAATAATTAAACTTAAGACTCTTAATTTCTTTTAGTGGCTTTCAGTAGTACAAATTTGTATGAATGTTTTTCGTAGAACACGCAGTGTGACAAGTTGAAGTAGTTGATAAAAGGGTAGATGTGGACAATCATTTTACAAAAAATAAGACTCGCAAACATCGTAACGAGGTCAACCACACATGTGAAAATAATTGTCACTATATACAGAGGTTTAGGACTTCATACTGCGTACATACATAGTTCGTAATTGTAGTTGATCGCATCAAGTCCGCTCAACTGAACGCAAACTTTAGCATAAACTCTGCAGTCAGGACAAGTTTTGCTGAAGATATAGTTTTGTTTAAAGTAACTTTGCAGTAGTCATAACAGGTCATGATTCTGGATTTGCTGACAAACGTTAAAATATCTGTTTTGTTAAAGTTATTGCAATGAGTGGCTTTACATAAATTAAGATAACAACACAAGTACCTATCGCTTTGGTCCCCGAACCTTGATATGTGATAGGTGAAAAATCGAGAGACAAGCAGACAGTAGAAGATCACCTGATGGTAAGCGATTCAAGGATGTCCTTGGACATCCGCAACACCAGTAGAGTTACAAATGCCAAAATAATATTCAATTTAGGTCTATACACGACAGTTATGAAATGTCAAATGTTAACCGACGACCCGTTTGGATCAGTGGAGCGAATGCTGCCTCTGGTGCAAGGGTTGAGGGTTCGATCTCCGCATAGTTCAAACATTTGTGTGCTTGAACATGTCTGTTTGTATTGGTCTGGGTGTTCTCTATGTGTTTTCTTTTAAGTATGTATTTACAAAAGAAAAGTATTAAATGTACATTTTGTAATTCCGCTGTCGATTCTGATATCAGTTACACAGGTGCTTAAGCTACCTATTTCAGAGTCAGAAAAATGTATGTGACGTAAAATATTTATTTATTTTATTATTAATCTACTGCTACTGTTGATTTTTATCGAGAAAAAACTCTTAAGTTACAATTTTTTAAACCTGTGTTGTTGTTCTACGTATACTGTAACGTACAGTAATACAGTTGAATACCCCTAAGCATAGTTGTCTGAGCTCATCAACGTAGGTTAAATGTCATCATTGTTTGCGGTGAACTAATGTTGTTTTGGCCATTACCCGGCGTCATCGGCTCCACACTGACGGGGGCGCCATTATTTCATAACAATATTTGTTTTGGAGCTAATTTGTTTGGTCGTAAATTCCTTGTAGATACGTACGAAAGTAGCCGAGAGATGAGAATAAGCTACGACAACGTTGTTAGGGTCGGGGCTGACCGCTTAATGGGTCCCTATCCGAGACATAAAACTATGTTTTTACGAGCACAGTCTGCCCTATACGCAGTAACCATGCTCATATGATAGTCTTTACTAGATTCAGTTGAGTGTAGTCTGTATAGAAGCACTGGTTAAACTGATTTAAAGTTTTAAAATATATAAGTTTTTAATATAAGTTTAAAAAAAATATTGATATCACTTTGCGATACATTTTGTGTTTCATTCCCGGTGGCGTTAAAGCTGTTGCTTCGGAGCCCTGAGTTCCAGGATTTGTTTTTTTTATGTAAATGGTGGCAGACGAGCAGACGGATCACCTGATGGTAATACCGATTGCCGCCGCCCAAGTACACCCGCGACACCAGTGGAGTCAAAAGTGCGGTTTCAACCCTTAAACCTCCCTTTCCCCTGGATTGGGCCTCCGGTGCCCTCACTCACGCACTCAGAACAGTGCTGCTTCACGCCGGTTTTTTATGAGGCTGTGGTATCACTCCAGTCGTGCCGGTCCATTCATGCCGAAGCGGGGCTCTTCTACGGTTAAATGTTAAATCTGGTTAATACTAACAATAAAGTGACTGTCACCTGACTTTCGTCATCCATTAACAGAGACGCCAGATAACCTGTGTTCGGATTGAACCTACGTATGTGAGAAGGCCCACGTTCTTATTCACTGAACAACCTCTAATACATATTCCTACAGGGCCATTTTGTTTGAAGTGAATTTTTCGTGGCAAAACTTTCAACTGAATATTTTTAAAACCAGCCACATATATTTATGAGTAAAAGCGGAAGCTCGGCTAGCAGCGTTACTAGTGGGCACGAAAATGAGACGTTATTCCATAATAAAGTGCAGCGCTGTTACTCTGGTGTATTATTACTTTCTACGAAACGGGTTTCTATGCTACAATGCGCAAATAATGCGCATCCCTGGTGCGCAGGGTGCGTGGTAATGGCAACGGAATCCAGCATATGATAGAATCAGTAGAATGTAGGTACGTTAATATTTTATCTTTATCTGAATCGATGTTCTGGAACAGCTCTCAGGGTTGGACAGCGGTGATTCATGTAGGATTGGTGATCGGTAGATGCATGGCAAGGAACGTGTATGAGTTCGATGTTTGAATTAGAATGACGTGCGAGAGTGAGATAGACGACGAATAGCCGACGACGACGTAATGACGTTGTGAAGACGACGATTATAAATATAGTAATACTTATTCCAAATTGCCGGACTTTATTCATAACCCCATCCCACAAATTGGGGGGCTCGTCCGGGATGGAGTAAAAATAAAGCTGAACGAATAAGAAGAAGAATAAGAAAGACGACGACGAAACAAAGAAGAGAAAAAAAGACGATCAGCGAAAGACGGACGACGGCTGAAGACGGGCACTCAGCATGTTGGTCGATGGTAACGCTGAGCACGCGCTTTACCATGTTTGCCATCAGCGATTTAGTGGTGATGAAACAGAAAATGTACAAAGATGGCTTGGAAGATTGGAGGTATGCGGGAGAAGAGAAGGTAGGACGGAGAAGCGTCTTATGTTCATAGCAAAACGCGCCTTGACGGGAACTGCAGCATTGGTGGCCCGTTGCGAAGAATTCGGCAGCTACGAAGAGTTAAAGAAGATATTGATAGACAAGTTTGGCAGTGATGTGCGTGAAAACGGTGTTTGTGAGAGTGAAAGGTGCGAATTCTATGATGACGTAGACAGTGAAAGTGAATACAGTAAAGATGATGAAAGTGAGTACGGTGAAGATTATGAGAGTGTACATAGAGAGTACAGCGAGGATGTGGATGCTGACGTATGTTTGGAGCCGAAAGAGTGCATGATTGGAGAGCAGGAGTTGAAAGTTGAGTTGAGTGAGGACCTGGAGGAGTGCATGGATGTGGAACTGACGCAGCAGGAAGAGTTTCAGTTTGGCATTCGACGAGTACATGACGTTGTGTTGACGAGTGACGTTGACCAAAGAGAATATAATCACTACGTTGACGACGTGGCATTGCTATCGAGAGACGTTGACAGCAATGATGGCGAAAAAAAGAAATGTGCCGAAGGAGTTTTGACCATAGAGGTCCAAGGAAGTTTCGAATCGATAAACGATGATGGCAAGACGTCAAAACTGATGTCAATCACGAGGTCAACAAATCGAGGTAACGTCCAAGACGAATCGGAAAACATTGACGAAGTCGCGGAAAATAATCGGAATACGCGAAAGTGGTCTATTGTTTTCGATGCTGAGAAGACGCCGAGGACAAAGAAAAGAGGCAGGCTCAAATTAAGAAAATATCGCATTGATTGGAGACGCGGAGTCAAATTTAAGGGTTCGGCTATAGAATAAGAAATCCTCAAGAACTACAAGAAGAGGAAGAAGTTTTGATGAGTTGTTTTTATAGTAGTTTTTTTAAGATGGGTTTATTTTTAAGATTTTTTAGTTTTTGTAAAGTTGTAAATAGTTAGATAAGATGTGCGGTAGACATATGAGTGCAGTACGGCAAGGAACGTTTATGAGTTCGATGTTTGAATTAGAATGACGTGCGAGAGTGAGATAGACGACGAATAGCCGACGACGACGTAATGACGTTGTGAAGACGACGATTATAAATATAGTAATACTTATTCCAAATTGCCGGACTTTATTCATAACCCCATCCCACAAATGGGGGGCTCGTCCGGGATGGAGTAAAAATAAAGCTGAACGAATAAGAAGAAGAATAAGAAAGACGACGACGAAACAAAGAAGAGAAAAAAGACGATCAGCGAAAGACGGACGACGGCTGAAGACGGGCACTCAGCATGTTGGTCGATGGTAACGCTGAGCACGCGCTTTACCATGTTTGCCATCAGCGATTTAGTGGTGATGAAACAGAAAATGTACAAAGATGGCTTGGAAGATTGGAGGTATGCGGAGAAGAGAAGGTAGGACGGAGAAGCGTCTTATGTTCATAGCAAAACGCGCCTTGACGGGAACTGCAGCATTGGTGGCCCGTTGCGAAGAATTCGGCAGCTACGAAGAGTTAAAGAAGATATTGATAGACAAGTTTGGCAGTGATGTGCGTGAAAACGGTGTTTGTGAGAGTGAAAGGTGCGAATTCTATGATGACGTAGACAGTGAAAGTGAATACAGTAAAGATGATGAAAGTGAGTACGGTGAAGATTATGAGAGTGTACATAGAGAGTACAGCGAGGATGTGGATGCTGACGTATGTTTGGAGCCGAAAGAGTGCATGATTGGAGAGCAGGAGTTGAAAGTTGAGTTGAGTGAGGACCTGGAGGAGTGCATGGATGTGGAACTGACGCAGCAGGAAGAGTTTCAGTTTGGCATTCGACGAGTACATGACGTTGTGTTGACGAGTGACGTTGACCAAAGAGAATATAATCACTACGTTGACGACGTGGCATTGCTATCGAGAGACGTTGACAGCAATGATGGCGAAAAAAAGAAATGTGCCGAAGGAGTTTTGACCATAGAGGTCCAAGGAAGTTTCGAATCGATAAACGATGATGGCAAGACGTCAAAACTGATGTCAATCACGAGGTCAACAAATCGAGGTAACGTCCAAGACGAATCGGAAAACATTGACGAAGTCGCGGAAAATAATCGGAATACGCGAAAGTGGTCTATTGTTTTCGATGCTGAGAAGACGCCGAGGACAAAGAAAAGAGGCAGGCTCAAATTAAGAAAATATCGCATTGATTGGAGACGCGGAGTCAAATTTAAGGGTTCGGCTATAGAATAAGAAATCCTCAAGAACTACAAGAAGAGGAAGAAGTTTTGATGAGTTGTTTTTATAGTAGTTTTTTTAAGATGGGTTTATTTTTAAGATTTTTTAGTTTTTGTAAAGTTGTAAATAGTTAGATAAGATGTGCGGTAGACATATGAGTGCAGTATGAGGGCATACTGAATGTTAGGATGGCCGAGTGTAGGATTGGTGATCGGTAGATGCATGGCAAGGAACGTGTATGAGTTCGATGTTTGAATTAGAATGACGTGCGAGAGTGAGATAGACGACGAATAGCCGACGACGACGTAAAGACGGTGTGAAGACGACGATTATAAATATAGTAATGCTCATTCCCAAGTCTCTGGTTTTATCTGGAACCCCATCCCACATTCATGTATTCATGTACCTACGCAAGTGAATTATTTTTATTGTGTTTAAAGTTTTATATTTATATGTTTTGATGATTGTTTATTTATATTCCTGAAATAAAAATTTAGCAATAAATTGATTGATTGATCGTTCCAGTAGTTTTGAGTTTATTCGTTACACAAAGTATTTTCATAAATGTTATTTAAATACTAGTAGGTAATATTGGTATCTCACTATCGTGTGGACAATCGTGGAATATTGTGTGAAAAACTCTTTAAGACTAAATGTAGTTATGTAACAACCACAGTGAAAATGGACGGGATTGCCGAGCTCGGAAGCTTTTATCTGACAGTCGAGACTCTCAATCTGATAATGTCTTAGCCAAAAAGAGGTCATTTTCACAAAGTGATAAATCTCGTGAGATTTCACTGCCGAAAAAACTTAAAATTTAATTTTTGTAAACGGCTAGTGACAAGTTATAGGTTTCAATTAGTTAGGTACCTCAGTATAAACACACTAAAAGTTATCCTATACGGGACCCGTTTTTAGTTTCGAGTTATTGAACCCTAAAAGTCAATCTCAGAACTTCATCCAGTGAGAGATCTTGGGATTATTTAATACGTTCTAAATCATGTAATTGAGAAGTATGCCAAGTTGTAGGAAACCCATATAAGCAGAGTTATCAGAAACATTACTTGAGCAAATATTGTCTTTCATTACACAGTTATGAAATTATTTAATACGTAATGTATAAATTAGGAAAATCATGTAAACTATATTTATAATACTACTGTGCTGTATTGTGTTTGTATAATGTATTATAAGAAAAGGCTCCTGTCATAACAGCGTGACCTTATATGAGAGCTTCAGCACATATAATATTAAAGGGTTTTCTAGAAAACATACTCCGTTTTGATTTTCATTAAAACTCATTCTTATAATGTTTCTAGAATACATCCATCCCCCTCCAAGCTACTGAGAGCACATATTTTGACCCATCCCTGGGGCTTTAATTGTGTGCGTTATATTATGTATCAGAACCTTTTTGTGCGGTTGGAGACTATGACTAAAGCGAAAAAAAAATCACGACAAGGGATTATTTACATTTGTACAGAACGCAAAGTTCATTAACATAATTATAAGTATTCTTAAGCACATTGTGATAATGTCGTTTCCTTCATACAGACAAAGCTCTAGAACGAGCTATGCTCTGGAAACGTTAAAAGCAATCAAGTTATTTAACAAACGACCAAAATTACCTACATAGGGCATCAAATTAGTATGCTTAAGTGCCAATGGCCTGTCCTCATCTGTCGAAAAACTGTTGAGCCGTTGCGGTAGAGGAGTTCTTAAGTGAAATTCTTGGAAACCTTAGCGTAAGGCGTCTCCTGGCTAGATGAAATAACTATCTGCGGCTGCTCAAAATAGTCATTTGCATAAAATATCGAAAAAGTATAGCCTATGTGTAACAGTGAACTGTGATGATCATATTATACAATTCCTGCTACCAAAGTGAGGTATTCGCATACTATGCAAGTAGTGTAACGTTGTACACGTACATAATATTTTTTTTATAAAGAATAAAACAATTTTGAACCAAATAAACAATTCATTAACTTATTTAATAAAAATATAATAAAACTTACCTAAATAAAATCTAACTTAAACGATGATTAAAAATCTAAAACTTAATCTAAAAATACCTAAACCTCATTAACAATTAATCTAAAGTATTAAAATCTACAGTTGTTTTAAATATTATTTACATAAAATGTCACAGAAGTTGGTCAACTCAAGCATTGTCTAGTTCTGCGTTTGTACCGCGACATTTCTCGCTCGGTCTTTTGTTCTCCGAGCTCGGCGACTACGTAAGCCATGATGTAGGATTCGTTGACTACTGACCACTTGCAAACTGATTCGCTCGAAGGACACTCGTAGCTCCTCTCAGCACGATTTCTAATTAATTTGTCCGACCTCAAAAATAATTTATTTAAGTGTAACGAGTGTAAAATATACATCTATAAGTGTGTTTTAAACCCGAAACTCGGTAAGTAGCGAACATTTTGTATTATTTAACGTAGGAGTATATTCTAGGTCTGTTTTAGGTAATGTTTTATTCTAAATTGCAAAACCCCTTATTTTCTTTTGTGTTCATTTATTGATATTGTGGGGAATAGTTTTAAATTATAAAGTATGTATGAATAGATCTAAAATTGTATGGTTGTGAGTGAGCGTTATATAAAAATATCTACCTACATATTTTTATATATTAGCCAAATTCGTCATTTTAAATGTTTTAAACAGTAATTATTATTTTTAGCTTCAAATATCTCTGTTCTCAAAGACCACCAGCCACACTCATTGCCTACTAGGTAAAATTAGGTACTTTCCTCATCCATCATCATCACCGTAGGCGTGGCGTACTGGCTGGTTATGGTCACTGTAGGATTATTTTATTGACGCTGGACGTTATTCCAGGGTTCCTGATTACGGAATTTCAAGATTCTAGAAAAACATCGAGATTTTATTATCTTCCTTCGGCCGTTGGAGAAGCTCCTAGACACGACTTCCAGGACCACCTACCACCGCCTACGCCCCGTCGGCCACCGGATCCCATCCAGGATAGTACCGTTTTACCCCGGGTCATAGAATCACGGCATAAGGGCTTGAAGTGAACCCCCCCGTTGTAATTAGTCTAATAAAAAATAAATGTATTGTTGACGATTTGTTGTTTATTTACTTATCTAAATCTTCCCCCTAGCAGCAAACCGCCACAGTAGGAATATAATTACTAAAACCCAAAAAATGTTTAAATAAACATGGATGAAGAACATTGTCTATTTGATATAAGATCACTAGATTTTCTGACACCAATCTTATTCTACGTTTGATAGGTTCATGATATAGGTTTAATTGTTGATTCTTATTTATTGATAGATTTAGTGACTTGATCGAGTAACTCACCATCATGAGTCCTCCAAGCACGATGTCTCCTTCGACCACGGCCGCGTGCTTCACCGGCCACACCGTCTCATTCTCCGACTTCTTCTTGACCGCGAGCCTGGCTTCCCGCTTGGTCCCCGACAGAACTGTCGGCGAGATAGGGATTGGCATCGTACTTTTCAACTTCCGAGATGCTTTGGCTTTGCTTTTCGGTGATCGAGGCTTTCTTGTCGAAACACTAGTAGCTTGCGTCGACTGAGTAGTTTCTTTCACAAGCACTTTTACAGATGTCGGTATTTTTGTAGTTGCAGTGCTAGTAGCTTCAAATGACATTGAAATTAATTCCATAAAGTCGGCATGAGTTAATTCAGTGGAAGCTACGGAAGCTTTCGTCGGAACCTGGCCGAACAGACGGCCGGACTGAAGCGGCGAAGCGCTCGGTGGTGTACACGATATCCTGTTTGCTCTTGTACTTTTTCTTTTTGAACGACATGTCGAATGGTGATATCAAGGAGTGCGATTCTCTTTTGAGCCGGTGCTTAGTCGTGTAGATCTCTAGTGAGTTGTCAGAGCGTTGAAGATGCTTGAGGCGTTCGTTGTATGTGGAAGCATTGTGGTGGAATAGTTGGTGGTTTTCTAAGACGATGGTTTGATGGAGAAGCATGAGGCGGTGGTCGCGCAGCCACCGCACGTCATCGCTGAGCAGCGGGGGCCCGAGCGTCCCGTTGGTCGCGCTCGCCGCCACCACCAGCATCGCCAGAGCCACCGCACACAGCATGCTCTACTATTTACACTGATACCTCATCGTAAATTTTATTTGCTTGTATATATTTCTAGCTAATAAATTTAAAGTTTACCGTTCTATTATCATTGTTTAGGTCACCAAAAACTGAGCGAAACTAGGGACAAATAGTTTAAATTGGCACATTCTAGGAGATCCATGAGTAACTTTTGGATGTGAGCTTCAAAAACTTTTCCGTTTGTTTTTTAAGTACTTGAATTTTGGCACTGCACTAATCAAATCAAAAATTAAAAACTCAATACATTAATTTGCAATTAGTATGCAAATTAGAAGCGTGCCACCGAAGTGGTTGAGCGAAGTTAGTTGCGATCGAGTGGCGTTTCGCACAGAGTTGTCGGGTCGGGCGCGGTGGCAGCGCGCGACGGCGCGAGGGATCCCGCGGCGAGTGCCGGGCGGGCGCGATGCCGTCGCGTCGCGCGGCGAGTGCGTCGCGTGCGGCGGACGCGACGAGTTCCCCCATTCGCCTCACGATCCACCAGGCTAGTGCCACGGCCCGCTGCGTCGTGTGAAGTAAAATCGAGTGTTTGCTGAGCTGCTTTTTGTGGCTCTGATTTTATTTGTTGCTGATGATATTGTTTGCTTCTCTTAGGTAAGTAGAGGTTTGTATGCCAGGTATGATATTTTTCTCGTTAAAAGTTACATTTAAAATGCCTGGGTATATTTTTGTTGAGTTTGTCTGATACTCAGTTGCTAACGTTAATAACGGATACGATTTTATCTACTGGACTCAATACATAAAACCAATTGTATTATTTTGAACGTATTAATGAAAGTGCATGCGTTATGAAACACTTGTTAGGACTGTTCCGATTATCTGTAAGAATGTAGTTACAAAAGCATTAGTGTCGAGCACGGAAGACATTTGATCTTTCCCGCGTTAACTGGCAGGGACTTGTTCATTAATCTCTCTACGTTCTCGCACCTCATTGACATCAGGGCGGCTTGTT